>OY288288.1:23628453-23855953 GCA_958450335.1 Hibiscus tridactylites | reverse complement strand
TCAAACTTAATTTTGTGTAAAACTAGCATGTTTTCTTTTTATGAAAGAAACATGAATGTATTGTATGTTTGATTTATGCCCTAGCGTCTGATATGAGAAGCATGCTCTATGGGTTCCGGTTATCAGTGTAGAAATATATTACTAAGCATAGATATAACTGTTATTGTTGCATACTATGTTACTGCCTGGACTAACTAGTAGGTGTACTTGGGGTATGATGTGGAGTCACTATCGGCTCAGCCCCGATCCAGCTGGTAAGACTGCCCGTATTCAGATCCTAAGCTTTGGCTAGGTCCACCCGTATTCGGTTCCTAAGCTTCGGCTAGGTCCGTCCGTTTTCAGTTCCTAAATTTCGACTAGGGCTGCCCGTATTCTAAGGTATTTCCTTAGGATGGTACCCCGCCCAATGGGCTTGGTTTAATGCCAGTATATTATACTGGTTTGGGGAACTGTATCATGGTGTTCGGTTGGAGGGTAGATAGGTTGCATGGAAACTAGGATGCTTTTTATGATATGTTTTGCATAACATGATTTATTACGTAATGATGCAAATGTTTTACTTGCACTGTTGGAACACACTAAGCTTTCTAGCTCACGCCCACAAATTCTTTTCCCCCTTTCTGATATTTTGGATAGGCCACACCGTAGTTGATACTTGGAGGATCGACACATTTGGTATTCTTTTTTAATGTAATGTTTATATCCACCGTTTGTACTTCCAGGGTGACATGTTCCTATATTTTGATATGTATGGTATTAAACTAGAAATATTTTGATACGTTAATTGATACTTATTTTGTAACCATCCTATGATGAGTTCACTTAAGTGGTTATGGCTGCCTACATCATTTTATGAGTATATGATATGATTGACTTGGGAAATACTTCTTTATATACTAAACATGTTTATCTAACTTGATGGTTTTCATTGAGTCCTACCGTTATGCTGTCGAAATAAATTTTTAATTTACCAACAGGTTTTCCACTTGAGTTTTAATTGTGATGTGCTTTGCTAGACATGGTCATTCCGCATAAGTCGGTCTAGAGGGTTACATTTAGTTGATATCAAAGCTTTTAGTTTTAAAACCTCAGACTGTGGGTCAGTCTATTTAAATTGTTGTTTTAGAATGTTGAATTAAAGTTTTATGAAAAGAGGCCATGTCACCCAACTTTACATGTTTAATTGTGTTCGATTCTCCAGTGTCATAAACTGATCTTAGGTTTTATTCTTTGTAGAGATTCCCCAAGATGAGCACCAGAAAGGGGCGTCGACTCGCTCGTAGGCGTGGTCGACCCGTTAGATTTGTAGACTCGATAGACAATCCGGCGGTTGATCCACCTGCCCTTGAAGATGCTACAGCTATTGTTGACCCTCCGACAACTGTAGAGCCTCCTATGTAACCCCCTTAGTCCGGCCTAGACGGTTGACCCGAACTACGAAGATTACACGGGGAAAACCAAAGTCAACCCGAAAGTCAACCTTGATTAACGACCCTTTTTTTTCTTTTTAATCTTATCTAGATGCACATTAACCCTAAGTCAACACTTGAGATACATATACGGACTTAGCACAGCGATCACATTCAAATAAGGGACTCAGTTGCACAAATTACAAATATTAGGGACCAAATTGTAAATTTTGGAAATTTGAAGGTCTTAACTGACTTTTAAGTTACCAATATTAAATTAGTCATATTACATGCTTCCCTGTCAAATTTCACCTCAACCGGACATCTCAAACTCATGCAATTGCAAATACATTTTTCGGGACTGAAACGTAAAGCTTGCAAACCTCAATACCATTCAAATCAGTGCCCAACGGTCACCTGTTTCGAAACAGAGTTGACCGTTCCGAAACACGGGTTCGTTTCAAGACAAGTTCCGAAACAGGGCCTTCCAATGGCCAAATCGTTTCGGAACGGCCCCTATCTCTTTCGATACACGAAGGCCATTACAAGCCCCCGTTTCAAAACGCTAGTGCCCGTTCCGATACGGATTGCCCAGAAGTTGCATAATTTGCTGGTTTTTCACACATTAAACCACTCAAACACATCCTAATGACTTCCTAATCATGCCATCAAATCATCATACATATAAGGTACATGCTTGCAACTTCAAAACACATTCATAGCATCAAGCATGGAATTCCACTAGTCTATAGGCATGCATCCTCGTATCCAAAACCAAACAACCAACAAAACACCAAATCAAGCATCAAAAGGCCATTTACAAATCCAAATCATCAAAGGCATCATGCCACAAACTAGGGAGTCCAAAACATCTCCCAAACACATCTTAGGTTCCCATTGCCAAAATATCAAAAACTAATAGTGTTACGAAAACATCACCATACATGAGCTTAGTTCCCTTGGACGCTCTTGCCTCCTTGTTGCCCTTTAAAACTTCAATTATCTGCATTATTGGTTCAAGAGAGAGAGCGTAAGCACAATTGCTTAGTGAGGCATGCTCTAAAGGAAACAACACAATAATGTTTTTTATAAAACACTTTTAACAAGGCATTTCACCATATAATCATCATTATTCATGCAACCTTGCACACATAACAAGCATATTATGCTTCATTAAAATCAACATGTCATATTGGCTTCCAAGTGATAATCCATAACCATTTACAACACAAAACACAATCGGATACGCGGATTACAAGCGTTGTCCCATACGCTTCATACACACTACCGAACACACAAGGTGGAGTTTACCGGTACAATCACAACCCCTCAACACCCTTGATGGAGTTTAACGGTACAATCACAACCCCTCAACATCACTCATCGGTAGTTGTATAACTCCACTAACGAGAACACGGGACACACAACACAAGATCCACACATGGACTTTTAACCACCATTGTGATCTTACCTTTCTCGTTAGTGTACTTGGATGGAGTTTGCGGTACAATTACAACCCCTGAACATCCAAGGCAACTTTATTCACGGTGCACCCAATCCTATAGCCGGCTAACTATATCCGATTCAAGTACTTTAAAACCATTACATCACTTGCCAATATACATCATATAACATCAACAACTCATTGTTTTAAAGCATTAAACAAAGCCATTTAACCCCATGTATCACTATGCATCAAATCCACATTTACAACATATCAAACCAAGGATCTCTTACCTTGAGAATCCTTCAACATATGGCTTTCAAAACCAGCAATAACCATGCTAAAACATGCTTTCAAAACAGAATTTAAACATGCAAATTAAGGACAATGCATCAAACCACTCCATGGCTCATCCAAGAGAGTTTTTCCAAAAACTTACTCTTGATCTTAGTTAAGTTGCTTAGACTTAAACTAAGCTCCCAAAACCTTCAAACATTTGTTTCAAAGCTAGAAACCCAACTTCACTCACCAATTCCGTTTCGCAAGCTTGCCGAAACACCGATCAAGCCTCCGGATCAACACCACAAGTGTCCGAAGATGTCTCCCCTATTTTAAACACATCAAAGCAGAGGATTAATGCATCATCATGCATTAAAATCTTCAGCCATCACACCTAAACTCGCTGCTCTAACCAAAACTAACATTTCGGCTACCAAACACAACCGAAATCACCTCCAAACTCTTCCAAAACATAACCCAGCCAAGATCCATCACTTCTAACCATTTCTAAACATCAATTAACATCCAAAATGAACCAAAACTCGTCCTTATACCTCTAGCTATAACAGAACACCAAGATCACCCCAAAAAACACCATTTTCATAAGCAAAAACTTAGGAAACACAACCTATTCGGGATTGCATTGATAAAACCTCATTTACACATCATTAAACATTCAAAATATATTTAAGAATCATCTCAAAATAGAGCCCAAACAATCACAACGAAATTCTTCAAGATTTCCTCCAAATCTTGAGTTTTAAGCAAAAATCAAGTTCATATCATTAAAACCATTTATAAAACTTAAATTAAGGATTGATAACTTGGGAATTTCAGTAAAGAACTGAGTATTTAGAGGAGAAGAACAACCTTACCTCTAAATGGTGATTTCTCCTTGATTTGAGCCAATTTTCTTGAAAATCCAAAGAGCAAATCAAAAGGATTTGATGTAAGATGAATTAGGAACTAATTGATGATTGAAATCTCATCAATTGAAGTGAAAAATCAATGGAAAAGTTGCTGGAGAAAAGTGTTTGGATGAGGGAATTTTGAGAGAAAAAGAGATGAGAAAATTTTAAGAAAAGTTAGTTATGAAATTCTAAAAGGTAGTTTCCCTTTTTTATTTAATTAATTAAACATTAATTAAATCACTTTAATTAAGGAAAAATCTGGAGAAATCATTTTTGGGTAAATTAGCTCCTTAAAGATTCAAAGTTTCAATCCTTACAAAACAGTCACCACTGAACTTTTCAAAAATCGCATTTTAGTCACTATTCCAAAATGTTGTATTTCCAAACCTTATTTTGTAAAATTGATTTCACCACTCTCTTATATTTATTAAAAGAGGATTTTTAGATATTTTTCCATATTTTTAAAGCATCCCGAACTAGGCTTTCCCTAAAACCTCCTTTTATATTCGAACCGAAAATCAGACCGGTCCGATTGAGACCCTAAACTTCTAAGCCCAAAATTAGGGTGTTACATCCTACCCCTCATGGTCCTTCAATTTCTGTTGCTGCTTTGACTACTTCGACATCTGTCCCGACTGCTCCTACTCCCACTGTTCCATTGCCTGCTCCTAGTATCGGCATGACTACTCTGATCAGGGGAGCGACTATTTCTGGGCCCAAGCCTATGATTGGTGTTACCGATGAGACCTTGAGTAGACAGTTTCACCAGTTGATTCAGGGAGTAGTCAGAGCATCGGGAGACACACCTGAGGTTCCTATCTCCCAGATCTTGATTGCCAACAGGATTAAAACCTTCTCGGGATCTCTTAGTGGACCACCAACTGAGGCTGAGGAGTGGTTATACAACATTGAGAGACGTATGGGCAAGATGGGTTTTGAGCCAAAAAGTATTTGGGTGTTGTATCTATGTTGAATGGGAATGCCCGCACCTGGTGAGAGTCCATCATGAGTAGCTTTCCTTCTGGTCGACTAAAATGGGATTTCTTTAAGGAATGCTTTAGGAATTGTTTCTGGGTGAGCGGTTCTTGAGAGAGAGATACCATACTTTTAAAGACCTGGTGCAGGGTACTATGACAGTGGCTGAGTATGAGATACAATTTCTAGAATTATCGAAATATGGTACTGGCTTGATTTCTACTAAGAAAGACAGATGTGACAAGTTCTTTGAGGGCCTTCGTATTGGGATAGGTGATCGTGTGCCTACCCACCATGATCAGATGTTTGAAGATTCAGTAGACCGGGATAAGACTGCAGAACAGATGGAGATCTTGATAGCTAGTCAAAGTAGTAGAGATGGAGATCGAGATAGAGGCGAGGATCAAGGGCGAGATCGAGATCAGTCTTGGAAATCTTCTACACAGGGAGAGTCTCACGCGCGCTCTGATAAGAGGGCTCGCATCATGTATCAGGGAGGTGGTTCAAGTTTTAGGCCTACAGTACAGCAGGGCCCCTCGGTTAATCGGGGTGATTCATCACGGTCCACTCTCTTACCTGTATGTGAGTATTGTGGTAAGCTTCACCGAGGGGAGTGCATGAAGATGTTAGGTGCTTGCTTCCGATATAGATCCACTGACCATTTTAAGAAAGAAAGTTCACACCCACCTTCTGTAGACCGATCATCCTTTCAGACCCCTGCTCGATCCCAGACTACAACTCGTTCACATACATTTGTTCAGACACCGGGTTCAGGGCATTTTCAAAGTAGATCTCATGGGTCTTCTACTAGATCTGATAGTAGAGGTCGATCACATCAGAGTGGGGGACCGGTCATGACTGAAGCTAGACAGCCTGCACTTGTTTATGCTACTAGACGTCGTGACGATAGAGATGAGCCAGACGTCATTGCAGGTACATTCAGTATATTTTATGTTCCATACTTTGCATTGTTTGACAATGGTTCTACCCATTCCTATGTATCGACATCTGTGTTCCGAGACCTCCAGATTCTAGTTGAGATCACCGAGAGTGCAATTACCGTTATGAGTCTAGTGGGCCAATCTGTGGTTGTAAATAAGGTTTTCAGACGATAACCCTTCGAGGTGCAAGTGGAAATCTTTCTAGCTGACCTTATGGAACTACCAGTAGAAGAGTTTGGTCTGATTCTTGGCATGGATTGGTTGACTAAACACCAGGTTAACCTAGATTGTGAGTCCAAGAAATCAGTTTTGAAGACTTCTGATGATCGTACGGTGGTTCTTATTGGTTAGCGTCAAGGGTATTTGTCTAATGTGATATCTGCTTTGGCTTCCGATAGGAAGATCTAGAAGGGCTATTAGACTTTCATCGCCTATTTCTTGAATACCAAGGGTTCTTTGTCAAAGATTGAGGAGATTTGCACTGTTAACGGGTTTCCTGATGTCTTTCATGAGGAATTACCTAGATTACCACCGGATAGGGATGTCGAGTTTGAGATTGAGACCTATCTGGGCTCTACACCAGTCTCTATGAACCCTTACCGTATAGATCTTAAGAAGCTGAAGATTTAGTTGAGAGAGCTCCTCGACTGAGGCTTCATCCGACCTAGCTCTTCGCCCTAGGGAGCTCCTGTTCTTTTTGTGAAGAAGAAAGATGGTTCTTTCAGACTGTGAATTGATTACCCTAAGCTGAAAAAGTTGACAGTCAAGAATAAGTATCCTCTGCCTAGGATTGATGAACTGTTAGATCAGTTTCGAGGAGCCACAGTTTTCTCAAAGATTGATTTTCGTTCTAGGTACTATCAGCTAAAGATAAAGGGGTCTGATGCAGCAAAGATGACCATTCGCACCAGATATGGGCATTATGAGTTTTTAGTGATGCCTTTTGGTCTAACTAATGCTCCTGACACCTTTATAGATCTGATGAACTGTGTGTTCCGGCCCTATTTGGATCAGTTTGTGGTGGTGTTCATTGATGACATCTTAGTCTACTCCCGGACTTAAGCAAAACATGATGAGCATCTGAGGATTGTTCTGCAGACTCTTAGAGAACACAAATTGTATGCCAAGTTGAGCAAGTGTGAATTTTGGCTCAACGAGGTGAGATTTCTGGGGCATGTGGTATCGGCTCGGGGTATTCAGGTTGATCCGAGCAAGATATAGGCCATTGTGAGTTAGAAGCAACCCAAGAATGTTTCCGAGATCCGTAGTTTCTTGGGTTTAGCTGGGTATTACAGATGTTTTGTCGAGGGCTTTTCCATTATTGCGGCTCTCTTGACGAAGCTGTTGAGGAAGGATGTTCTATTCATTTGGACAGATGCTCAACAGGATAGTTTCGAGAAGTTGAAGATAGCTCTAACGCAAGCTCCAGTTTTGACGCAGCCTGGGTTTGAGAAGGATTTTGCAGTTCATAGCGATGCATCACGCTCCGAGCTTGGATGTGTTTTGATGCAGGATGGCAGAGTAATAGCTTATGCATCTCGTCAGTTAAGGCCGCATGAGTGTAATTATCCTACCCATGATCTAGAGCTGGCCGTTGTGGTCTTTGCCCTGAATATTTGGAGACATTATCTCTACGGAGAGAAGTGTTATATCTACACAGACCACAAGAGCCTGAAGTACATTCTTACACAGAAAGAGCTTAATTTGAGACAACATCGTTGGATTAAGCTTCTTAAGGACTATGATTGTTTGATTGAGTACCACTCGGGGAAGGCTAATGGTGTTGTTGATGCTTTGAGTTGTAAGACTATATCAGACTTGAGATCCTGTTTGCCAGGATGAGTATTTATAGTGATGGCGGTTTACTTGCCGAGCTGCAGTTTAAACCGACATTGGCCGAGAAAATTAGGGCCAAACAGCTTCTAGACAATTCTTTACTCCCTTTCATACAGCAGGTTGATCAGGGATCTACTTCAATCTATACCTTTGATCAGGATGGAGTCATGTGCTTCAAGGGCCGTTATTGTGTACCGGATGATGCCGAGTTGAAGCAGGCCATTCTTAGTGAGGCTCATAATAGCTCTTATGCTATGCATCCCGGTGGGGACAAGATGTACCAAAACCTAAGGCAAAGATATCGTTGGGAAGGTATGAAGAAGGACATTTCAGATTATGTATCTCAGTGTTTAACTTGCCAGTAGGTTAAGGCAGAACACCAGCATCCTTCTAGTTTATTGCAGCCCATTAAGATCATCGAGTGGAAATGGGAACGTGTCATGATGGATTTTGTTACAGGGCTACCTCTGACACCTTCTAAAAAGGATTCTATCTGGGTGATTGTTGACCGACTCACTAATTTAGCTCATTTTATTCCAGTTCGAGTTACCTACTCTTTGGAGAAGCTAGCTAAACTATACATCTCTAAGATCGTCAGACTACATGAGGTACCTTTATCTATCATCTCTGATCGGGATCCGAGGTTTACTTCTCGATTCTGGTTGGCCTTATACAGTGCTTTAGGTACCCGTCTGAATTTATGTACATCCTTTAATCCGCAGACAGATGGACAATCGGAGAGGGTGATTCAAATTCCTGAGGACATGTTACGGGGATGTGTGATTGATTTTTGTGGTAGTTTGGAGGATTTCTTTCCCTTGGTCGAGTTTGCATACAATAACAGCTATCAGGCTCGTATCCGCATGGCACTGTATGAGGCTCTGTATGGCTGTAAGTGTCGTACTCCCATATGTTGGACAGAGTTGTATGAGAAGAAGACCTTAGGCCATGAGTTGGTTCGAGAGACCGAGGAGACCGTCAGATTGATCCGTAACCGTCTGAAAGAGGCTTTTGACAGACATAAGTCATATGCTGACCGGAGGAGGAAAGACATTGAGTTCGAGGTTGGTGATCAAGTTTTTCTAAAGGTGTCTCCATGGAAAAAAGTTTTGAGATTTAGGCGCAAACGCAAATTGAGTCTAAGATTTATCGGGTCGTACCGTATTCGGAAGAGAGTCGGGCCTGTTGCTTATCAGCTTGAGCTGCCTCCTCATCTTATCCGTATTCATGATGTATTTCATGTATCTATGTTGAGGCGGTACCACCCAGATCAGAGCTATGTTATTCAGGTGCAGGATGTGGAGTTGAGACCAAATTTGTCTTATAAGGAGAAACATGTTCAGATCTTGGATCAAGATGAGAGAGTTCTAAGGAACCGGCGTATTCCTATGGTTATAGTACAGTGGAGTAATCTTGGTCATGTAGAAGCTACCTGGGAGACTCTTGAATCAATGGAAGAGCAGTTCCCACATCTGTTCAACTCAGGTAAATTTCGATGATGAAATTTCTTTTTTATAGGGGGAGAGTTGTAACACCCATAATGTGGAAAAAAAGAAGAGGAAATGAATTAAGTTGCAGCCAAGGGGTTTTAAACCCGTGACCCTTAGCTGCATAAGCCCACACCTTAACTAGTTGAGCTATATCAGCTTTTGGTTATATTTTAGACACGTTTATTATTATGGGTATTCTAAAGAGGTTAAAAATAAAATAATCAAAATATCTTACCTAACCCATTAATGAGTCTTTAATTTTGGTCCAACCCCCCAAAAAAGTTACCAAAAAATTCACACGTCAACCCTACACCTCCCCTAAACCCGATCACCGTCTGTTAGTCTCACCGTCGCGTTGTACCGTACACCGCCGCCACTGACGAGTTCACCGTCGAACGCTGACCAAAACCCCTCAACCTCCTCTCGCTTTTTCCGCTCCGATCACTGGCAATTGAAGGAAATAGGTTCGTCGAACCAAAGGTTAAGACCCTCTCGGTTTTTCGAGGATTTCAGCCGCCGTGGGCGTCCGTTCTCCACGTCGTTGCCACCCCTAAACTCTCCATTCCAGACCAAGCAAAACCCATATCGCCAGACGTCGAACGACCACCGTTAGACCGTCGTCGGAGTCACGGCAGTTTTAAGTGTTTACAGTCAGTTTGGGTAAGTCTGATGAGTTTTGACTTAAATATTTGGGTTTTCGGTTGAAATAGGTTAGATTTAATGCCGTTTTTGGTGTTGTCTGACATGTTTTCCGATCGAAAAAGGTCGTGCATGGGCTTCACGTGTCGTCCAAGGCGATTTCCGGCCGCCTTGGATGGTGGTTGTTGAATTGGTCGACTCAGACCCGGTTTGACCTTGAACCGAGCCGCCCAAACCGGCCCAAGCCCATTAACCGACCCGATAACGGACTCGACCCATTACCCGACTCGACCTGACCCATTAACTCGTACCCGACCCGTTGACCGAGTCAACTCGCTCGAGTCAACTTAGTGAGTCAACTCGCCCGAGTCAACCCTATGATTCAACTCGCCGAGTCAGCCTTTGGACCAGTGACGTCAGCGATGACTTTGACCACTGACGCCAGCATTGACTTTGACCAAAAAGTCAACTTTTTCCGAAAAGTCTAATTTTAGGTTTTTCGGCGTCCCGAGTCCAATATTGAAGCCCGGTTCATGAAATTCTAACCCGAAAGCCTCAGGATTGGACGTTGAACCTGAACATGCATGTGTATAAAGTTATGTCCTTTAAGAGAAATTGATGATCAAGGACTGATATTGATCTTCTGATTTAATAGGTACTCGTGGATCTCCCGATCGCGCTTATACCCAGCCCAGCTCGTCCCGATCTATATCGCCTCGTGATCCTATCGTCTCTCGTACGACCCTAAAACTTAGTATTTTATTACGATTAAGGTGTAAATCTGTTAGTAACCATAATCCTTGTCTATCTAGGTTCCAATATTGTAGCTGAGGTGTGTTCCTTGTGTGCTATATGATTGTTGCATATTTACTGTCTTACATGCTTTATATGTTTTAATAAAACGAACTATGTGCACATGATTTGTCAAACTTGATATTGTGTAAAACTCGCATGTTTTCTTTTTATGAAAGAAACATGAATGTACTGTATGTTTGATTTATGCCCTAGTGTCCGATATGACAAGCATGCTTTATGGTTTCCGGTTATCAATGTAGAAATATATTATTAAGCATTGCTGCATACTATGTTACTACATGGACTAATTAGTACTGGTACTTAGGGTATAATGTGGAGTCACTATCGGCTCAACCCTGATCCAGCTGGTAACACCACCCATATTCGGATCCTAAACTTCGACTAGGTCCGCCCGTATTCAGTCTCTAAGCTTCGGCTAGGTCCGCCCGTTTTTGGTTCTGAAGTTTCGTTAGGGTCGCCCGTATTCTAAGGTATTTCCTTATAATGGTACCCCGCCCAATGGGATTGGGTTAATGCCAGTATACGATATTGTTCTGGGGAACTGTATCATGGTGTTCAGTTGGAGGGTAGATAGGTTGCATGGAAACTTGGATGTTTTTTATGATATGTTTTGCATAACATGATTTATTACGTAATGATGCAAATGTTTTACTTGCACTATTGGAACACACTGAGCTTTCTAGCTCACGCCCTCAAATTCTTTTTCCCCTTTCAGATATTTTGGATAGGCAACACCGTAGTTGACACTTGGAGGATTGACACATTTGGTAATCTTTTTGAATGTAATGTTTCTATCCACCGTTTGTACTTCCAGGGTGACATGTGCCTATATTTTGATATGTATGGTATTAAACTAGAAATATTTTGATACGTTAATGGATACTTATTTTGTAACCATCCTATGATGAGTTTACTTAAGTGGTTATGGCTGACTACATCATTTTATGAGTCTAAGATATGATTGACTTGGGAAATACTTCTTGATGTACTAAACAGGTTTATCTAACTTGATGGTTTTCACTGAGTCCTGTCGTTATGCTGTCGAAATAAATTTTAATTTACCAACAGGTTTTCCACTTGAGTATTAATTGTGATGTGCCTTGCTAGACATGGTCATTTCGCATAAGCCGGTCTATGGGTTACAATGTTAAAATCTAAAAAATCAGAATTCATGATCAATTTGGAAAATTAATCACTTTTGAGAATTAATTCATATTTTTTGAAAGCTCAGAATCTATTCGATAATTTTCTAAAAACATTAAGGACTTATTTGTGTGATTAACCGTTTAAATTAGGGGTGTTCATGGTCGGTTAACCCTACCATTTAGCCTAAACGGTCGATTAACCGTTATAGTGGTTATTGAATTTAGTTAACCGTAACCTAACCGTTAAAAATCGGTTAACCGCTAACAATTAACCGTTAAGATATGGTTAACCGACGGTTTGGTTACAGGTTAACCTGTAACCTATTACAATTTTTTTCACATGTTCACTACTTTTTTTTAGAATAATGAAACTATATTTTCGAAAAATATTATATTAAAATGTTCATTAAATGCTTAAATAAAGATTTTAAACACTAAGTCCATACTTAATTAAAAACGTATGTACATACAACAAAGTTTCAGCACAACATAAACTACATAAATTCCATACTTAGTTTAAAATTCCAAGTTTTAACAGTGTTCAACACATAGTAATACACTATCAAAGTTTTAAAGAAAAATCTTTAACATAAAACAAACATAAGGTAAATAAAATTTCCGTGAGTTCACAGACCACAAAAGTTAATTCTATGACCAAATCCTATATTTAAAAATATGAAACAAGTTAATATAAGAAATATAATGTAATAATAGCAAATTAAAGATAAAAAAATAATTATGAATTAGATTATAAAATAGGTATGTGGGTTGAAGTTTTAGTTGAAGGTGTTTTATTTAAAATATATATATTTAATAACGGTTAACCTATAGGTTAACCATATGTCAAAATTTATATTCGTAACCGTAACAATTAATCATCATTTTTAGCGGTTCGGTTAACTGAAACCGTTTAACCTTAATAATTCGATTAATTAACCTGTGAAATATAACGATTATACCAGTTAACAGTTACATTTCTCGGTTACGATTAATTATCCACAACTTAATTTAAATTCTAATTGAATTCTAAACCACTTAGCCCACCGCCAAAATCATTACTTTTTATTAGTTTTTTTAAAATTTATATTTTGTATTGTTTACTTTTATTTATTATAATATTTTATATTTTCTTCGTTCTGATTTTAAATTAAAAGACCTAATCTTCATTTTAAAAACCACAAAGCTGCTATTGTAAACACCACAAAATTCCTCAGCCGACTCTTTAAATTTGTTCTTCACCGCTTCCCCCAAATTTCTGTCAAAAAATTATTTATCGAGTTAATAAATTCGTACACGGCTAAAAATGGTAATTTTTAATCTACTTCATTGTTTATCATTGATGGTTTTGTTTGGTAAAAAGAGGTTTGAGCCGAAATTAGAGGCTTGATCTAAAATTAGAGAATTGATCAGTCAAATCTGTTAATTTGGATGTTTAGTAAATAGCGGATTAAGGTGAAACCTCTAATTTTGAAGAAAAAAACTGCTAATATGAGCTTTTTGAAATTAGAGGTTTTATCATAAGAGTTATAAAAACCATTTCTATTTTAATTCTTCAACCTCACGTATTTACATTGTGACATTTGTAAACTGATATTTTTTTTTCTTTTTATTCTCACACATTTATATTTGTATTTAAATTTAATAATTAATTAAATTGTATTAAAAATAATTATATAAATAATAAATTAATATATAAATCCTTCAAATATGCTTAGTAATGTTATATTAAAAATTATTTTTCATAATCTAATTAATATTAATAGATACAAAATATTGATAACTAATAAACTATTCAAATAAGTATCGAATATAATTGTGTCCTTATATGTCATTTTGTTTGTTTAAATAATCAAACAGCTATCAGTTATCAGTTAATTTTACCAAACATTTTTATACAATCAACTAATATCATCTGCTGGTCAAATCAGCTAATGCAATCAGCTATCACATATTAGCTAATGTAATCCGCTATCAACTATCTGCTAATTGTCAAACATGGCCAATGTCTTCTCTTTACTTATTTACACTTTTACATTTTTTGGATCTTTGGATGATGGTAATAAATGGCTAAAAAAATTTCTTTATCTTTTTCTCAAATGATAATCTTCCCATTTTTTCCGGTTAATCTTCATCCATTTACCTAGTGTAAGAGGATAATATCTCATATGTAAGATTATCTAGTTATATGTAAGAGGATAATATCTCATATGTAAGATGGTCCGGTTACAAATTATAAAAGTTTTTAAGTTTTACATGTTTTTTAGACCGTTGGATGGTGAAATGGATGACTGAGAATAACGGTTGAATATGTGAGAATTAATCTCAGTAATCTATTTCACCTATCTAAAGAAACTTAAAAACTTTTACACTGTGTAAGTAAATCTTAACTCATATATATATATATATATGGGGAGGGATAGGATCAAATTACATGATGTAAAACTTATTTAGTTTTGCACTAACCCATGGTGATTGGATGACTATGGATTAATGTAAAACTGAATGAGTTTTCATTAAATAAGTAATCCTACTTCAGAGTTAGCATCCATTAGTTTTGGATCATATCGCGATGGTTTAAGTTCTATTTCTGAGTGTGAGAAAACACTCGTCTCGTATAATTAGGTGTGTGTTTTCGTTGCTATAGTTCACTTTAAATCATGTTAGATTCTTGGTATGACAATATTTATTTTTGATTGTTAATATCTACTACGTTCTGGATTCCGAATTACACTGAAAGTATATTAAATTTATAATGTCACCATAGTATCTCTTAATTAATGTCATCAACATACATCATAGTCTTGTATTGATTATGGAGTTCTTATAAAAAATCTATTTTTCTAAACACTTAAACTTACTTGTTTTTGCTTCAGCATATCACTTCTTGTTACCGCTTCTGATGTCGGCTTCTGATTCTGTTTGGGAGTAAGGTTGGAGTGGAGTATGGATGGTAGGGTCGAATGATGTCTTATTAACCAAAAAAACTAATTACTGCATTTGTATGTTCGGTATATTCTGTGTTGTTTTGTTAACCGGTTGTACATGCTCTTTTGTTACTTTTCTGTTTGTTTATTAGGCAATACAAGATCACACTAAATTCTTTAGCTCACCCACTCTTAGTCTCCCCTTGGCCCTTTCAGATAATTTGTGTCGCGCGGATCCTGGCTTAGCATTCGGAGGTCTCAGTAAATATTTATATTTTTTCTCTTAATCTAGTTTGTGTAATTCTGATTTTATATTGGTCAAATGAGGTTTTAAAATTATTTTCTTGCATATGTGATATATTTTGAAATAAATTTTCTTTTTTACTAAAATTTATTTTAAGATTACTTCGATATCAATGTAATATTCTAAATTCGGTCGTATCACTTGGGTTGAGTTTAGGGTGTTATAATTGACATCATTATTTCTACAATACCATGGAGGTTACTGAACAATTTTAAATTTTATCTATTCTAAATTCGGTCGTATCACTTGAGCTGAGTTTAGAATCTCCTCAAGAGTACTTATAAGAAATAAATTTTCAATTATAAAAAATAAATTTTCAAAGTTAAGTGTCATTGCCCATAATTCATTTGTTTTACCAAAGAAATTAAAAATATTTCAATGGCTGACCCCAAATATTTGTTTAATAGTTAACAAACCACTCATTATCATTCTACGCGATTAATGTCTTCACTTTGTGCACTATATATGTTGAAAAATATTAATTATTACAATTTTAACACTTTAAATAATTAGATTCTTCTGTAATTAATTTATTCTTATAATAGTCAAAGGAATGGAAGTACAAGTGAGGCCAAAACTCGTCTTTTAATACAGCAAATGACCCCTTTGATCACGTTCGTTTGCCCTAAATCTTAGAAACATGATTACAATTCTAATTATAAACTATGTGCCCATTTGGAGATGTTGGAAGTTTTTCTTTATCATTTGTCGTGTATGAAAGGAATTTGGAAATCTTATGAAATGATTTTGTTCAATGGTTTATTAAATAAGACAGATATTAAAGAATTAATGCCATTTTTTGCATATACCACTTTACTCTTCTTTAGCACATTAGTTTTAAGGTTTAAGGGATAGAAATCGTCTACCCCTAACTATGCCATAATTGGTGCTTCCATTTAAAAAAAATGAATTTAGGGTTTGCGGTTTAAGGTTGGAGCTTAGGGTTAGGGTGTATGGAATTAAGGGTATGGTTTATTTTTTAGGGTTTAAGGTTTAGGGTTTAGGATATGGAAATTAGGGTTAGGGCTTAGAATTTAACTTTTAGGTATTTTTTAGTAGGGGGCATATAAGAAAGCATTGTTAGGGGTAGAAGATCTTTACTTAAGTTTTAGGGGGTATTTTTAATTCTATAGTAATATCAAATCAATAATTTTACCCAACATTTTTAATTTTATCAATTCAACACGTGAACTCCTCGAATTACATCAATCTCACTAGGAGTGAGCATTCGATCGAGTCGTGTAAAAAAATTCGAGTTGACGAGTTCTATTTCATGACTCACATTTCATTAATTTGAATTTTCTTATTCGAATGTTTATGGAATTCTAGTAAAGTCGAGTTGTCAAGTTTTTGTACAAATTTAATTGTAATTATTTATAATGTTTATAGTACACATTGATACTAATTTAAACAAATTTCTCTAATCATATAAGATATACATATATTTTCTTCATATTCTTGTTCACATATGTGAGTAAGATTTGAAATGTTATTTAATAAGGCAAATGCAATCTAAAATTAAAATATATAATGTTATTTTTAAAGGAATTTGTAGGAAAAAATATTGATGGAAGTATAAGGAGTCAAAGAATTGATGGGAAGAAAGAATTTACAAAAAATACAGTTGAAAGACCAAATTGAATACAATGCAAAGTTAAGGGACTAAATTACGAATAAAATATTTTTTTGTTAAAAATATAAATTGAAGTTGCATGGATATTATATAGTGTTAGTGGAGCACGTGGTTTAAGTTTGGTCAAAATGGACTTAAAAGGAAGGATGAATTAAAGAAATGTGGAAATCATACAAAGTTGAGGGACTAAATTGAAAAAAGAGAAAATTTGTTTCAAAAACATAAATTGAATCTAAATAAATATTTTACAAATGTTAAGAGCATGCGGTTCAAATTTGGTCAAAATGGAGTTAAAATAAATTAGAAATTGAAGAAGAAGGAAATCGGTGAATAAATCACAAAAGAGTAAAATTCAGTTTTTCTAGTCGACAAAACCATTATCACCATACGTTCATTGTCATTAACTAATAGAACCATTATCACCATACGTTCATTGTCGTGTTAGGCACTCTTTCGTTAAATAATTAACAATGTCTGAGTTAACATGTTCGCATATCATTTTTTTAGTAAATTAATGTCATATAATAAGATGATGATGACATATAATTGATGGAGATTAAAATATCTATAATTTTAAAGAGCTAATGTGGAAGCAAATAGTGATTGCATGTGTAGAATTTAACGACTTTGTTAATTAACGACAAGTGAGATTGATTCCATTTAAGAGTCAAATAACATAGTTGTTAAATTAAAAATAAGCGGTAATATTATTGATTTTAAAAAATTACAAGAATTAAATTAATTGAGTTAAAAAAGACGAACAAAATTATTGATTTGCAATTACTATAATGATAATGATAAAATTACTCTTTAATTTCAATTTTATTTTGTGTTATTTGAATGTGAGAGTGAATGTCAGAATGAATATGTTATAAACATATATTTACTTAAAATTTTTGTTATATATTATTGAGTAATATGAAGATTCTTTAATCTGTTTTGGTTCTTGGGCTTCAGCCGGGCCTCAACTAATTTTGTTATCTGTTATAACTGCCCATGTGTTTGTTATAACTGATACTCTTTAGTATTCAGTTGAAACACATTGGGCTATATAAACCCATTTTGGGAACTGGCCCAAATATCTTTTTGGCCTACACTAATCCAAATCTCTCCCATCTCTTTCTCGTTCTGTTTGGCTCTATCAGAGAGCTTCTTCTTTTCTGTTTTTCTTTTCTTTTCTTTTTCAGTTCATCGTCCTTTTCATCTTGTTTCTGTGAATCTCACCGGAGCTGTATCAACATGGTATCAGAGCTACGGATTCGGTCAGAATAGTGTTTGTGTGGCCGGCTGCGGTGAGTGCGTGAAGTCAGAGTGCTTCTTTGTGACGGTTCGTGTTTTGTTGCTCGATTACTGTGTCAAATTTGGGCGTTTTCTTTCCGTGATCTTTGTGTTGCTTGTGAGATCTTGCTAACTGCTTCTAATGGCACCAAAGGCTGTTGAGGTTACCAATATGAGTGACGAAGCCGATGCAGTTCAGTCCAGTAATGAATCAAATAGTCCGGCGTTCGCTAATAAACAGGTTAGCGTCAAACTCGATGACACAAACTTTTTGCTTTGGAAACAACAAGTTATACTTATGATTCGCGGCAATGAGCTAGAACACTATCTAGATTCTGAAACACCTATTCCATCGAAGATTATAAAAGATTCTACTGGTAAACTCATTCTTAATCTTGAGTTTAGAAGATTTCGAAAGGAAGACAATGCCCTAGCCTCGTGGCTTCTCTCTACAATAAGCCCTAGGGTTTTGCCTCAATTAGTTGGAGCTGAAACGTCTGCATCTATTTGGGCATCTGTCATAAACCTATATTCTAAGTTTTCCACAACAAAAGTTATGAATCTACACTGCCGATTAAGAGCGTTGAAGAAAGGATCTCTATCGATTCGAGAATACACGACACAAATTAAGGAGATTTGTGATCTCTTGGCTACAAGTGGTAGCCCTATTGCCGAGGTTGAGCAAATTGCGACGGTCTCAAACGGCCTCACTCCGGAATTTGATCCGTTCGTTGCTGCCATTACAATGAGTCGTGAACCGTATACTCTTGAATCTGTGGTCTCTGGATTGATCGATGCTGAATCCAGACTTGGTGATATTGTTCGTGTTCCTATTGGCATTAATCTGACACAAGCTGATGAAGATAGATCTCGAGAGTCGTATGGTGCTGGCAGAGATGCATCCCGTTCCCAGTATACATCTAAGCCTCCTCGCAACAACATTCAGAGTGGAGGAAGGTTTAGAGGAGGGCGTCCCAGGCCTCAATGTCAGCTGTGCGGGAAGATCGGTCATCTGGTGGATCGTTGCTGGCACAGATTTGACCAGAACTTCAAAGGAGTCATGTCTCAACAATCTCAGCAATCGAAGGAGTCCACAGACACTCAAGCTAATGTGTACAGATATGCAGATCCTTCAGATGATGTCTGCTACAATCCGTTTGTGGGACTTGCCCCTGGATCCAATGAAGACAAACCTGAGGAAACTTCAGACACTGTTCAGATCAATACTCTCATTGCAAGAGGAGATCTCACTCTGGATGACAAGTGGTTTCCTGACTCTGGGCCACTCACCATGTCACCAAGAGCTTTGTGAATGGTAAGTCATACTCAGGCAAGGGTAAGGTTTTCCTTGGTGATGGTTCCACTTTAGATATTTCACATATTGGTAGTTGTGCTATACATACATCTGCTAAGTCTTTAGTTCTGGATCGGTTGCTATGTGTTCCTAAAATTACAAGGAGTCTTTTATCTGTTTCTCGGTTTACCAGTGATAACAATGTGTTTCTTGAGTTTCATGCTGACAGATGTCTCGTCAAGGATGAGGTGAGTGGTGCTGTCCTGCTTAAAGGTACTCTTGATGATGGTTTGTATAGCGTCAGCTTTTCTCATACAACATCTGGTCTTGATTTTGTTTGCAATACTGTTCATCATACTGCCTCTGCTACTGATGCATCTGTTTCTACACAAAGTATGCCTACTAGCAATAATGTGTCTCAGTCTAGTTACTGGTTGTGGCACCAGAGATTGGGGAACCCTGCACATTCTGTTGTTTGCAATGCTTTAAATAAAACTTTCCCTGTTGATAGATCTGTTCTTTGTCAAGCATGTCAATTAGGGAAAAGTACTAGGTTACCTTTTATCTTATCAGACACTGTGTATCATAAACCTTTTGAGTTGGTTGAGGCTGATGTCTGGGGTCCCTCACCCATTAAGTCATTAGGCTATCAATACTATGTCTCCTTTGTTGACATGTATTCTCGTTATTGCTGGTTATACCTGCTGAAACAAAAATCTGAAGTAAAAAATGCTTTTGAGTTGTTTGCTGCTTTGGTTGAAAATCAATTCTCTGCTAAGATTCTTGCCTTGCAAACTGATGGTGGGGTGAGTTTGTAGCTTTAGCCAGTGACTTAGCTAAGAGGGGCATACAACATAGGGTTACTTGTCCTTACACATCTGCTCAAAATGGTACTGTGGAACGTAAACATAGACACATAGTAGATACTACTCTTACCATGCTAGCTACTGCTTCAGTCCCTTTTCAATATTGGTCATTTGCTGCCTTGAGTGCAGTTTACCTTATTAGCAGACTGCCTACTGCTAGTTTAGATGGTTTGTCTCCACATGAGAAATTGTATGGTAAAAAACCTGACTATAAATTGCTTAGAGTATTTGGCTCTGAATGTTTTCCCTGCTTAAGGGATTACAACAAACACAAGTTTGACTACAGGTTAAAAGCATGTGTTTTCTTGGGATACTCACCTAAACATAAGGGTTATCAGTGCATGGATACCTCTGGCCGTGTGTATGTCTCACGACATGTCAAGTTCAACGAACATGTGTTCCCGTTTGCTCATACTTCTGTCAAACCTGTTCAGACTCCTGATCTGTTTCAACCATCAGCTGCTTTGAATGTTCCTAACATGTATCATCCACCTAAAAGGCATGTAGTGGTACCTTGCTCCAATTCTGATATTTCTCCAAGACATTCTACAGCACCCTCTAATATTGAGTCATCTATCCACCCTATTTCTTCTCCTTCCCTGTCTTCAGCTTCTCCATTGCAATCATCAAATGCTAATCCTCATACTGAAGATGAGCTAGAGTTAGCTGCTGACTTTGTGGAAGGCTTTGGTACTGCAACTGAGGTTGCTGACAATGTTGTGCAATCACCTGCTGCAACTGTTGATCACACTGATGATGTTGCGCATAGTGATGCACACCAAGGTGCAGACATTGCCGATGCTGAAGATGTGTCTGTCCCTTCTAGAGGTGGTAACTTTCATCAAGATGTGGGTACTGAAGCTATGAGTAGTGTACCCACCTCACCTAGTTCTATAAGTTCCTCTCAAGATGGTGGTTCACTGAGTATTAACAAGTCTCAGGATACTGGTACAGAAGCTCTTGCAAATGTTCCTACTACTTATGTTCATGTTAATTCACCACAAGATAGTCCCCATTTGGTTGATAGATCTCTTTGTCCTCCCTCTACTCTTATACCTGCAGCCAATGATATGTCTACAGCTGAGTTTGTTTCTAGACATGATACTAAATTAGATACTTCTATCTCTGAGTGTGTCCTTGTCTTAGATACTCATACTCTTGTTTCAGAACCTGCACCTGCTTTGTCTATGAACACACACTATATGACTACTCGTAGTAAAGCTGAGATTTTTAAACCCAAAGTGTACTCTGCTGAAACACATTTCACTCCCACCACTGTTCAGCAAGCTCTTAGTCATCCTAAGTGGAAAGAAGCTGTCCTTCTTGAGTATAATGCTCTTATCAATAACCAAACGTGGGAGTTAGTTCCTTTACCTGCTGACAGAAGACCAATAGGGTCCAAATGGCTTTTCCGGATCAAATTAAACTCAGATGGCACTGTCAGTCGTTACAAGGCTAGGCTTGTGGCAAAGGGATATTCACAGATTCCTGGATATGACTTTGGTGAAACATTCAGCCCAGTTGTTAGATTTTTCACTGTCAATGTTCTTCTTTCACTTGTTGTGTCACATCAATGGCTTGTTCATCAAGTTGATGTTAACAATGCCTTCCTAAAGGGTGATTTATTGGAAGATGTTTACACGACACAGCCAGATGGTTTTATACAAAGTGGTGTTGGTGGTGATAAGTTGGTTTGTAAACTCAAAAAGGCCTTGTATGGCCTTAGGCAGGCTCCCAGAAACTGGTTCAGCAAACTGAAGGAGTTTTTATGTAGCTTGAACTTCAGATGTTCTGGTGCTGATAATTCCCTGTTCATTAAGATTGATCTATCTCATACAACCTATGTTGTTGTTTATGTTGATGATATACTCATTACAGGAAGTTCAGAGGATTACATTGCTCATCTTAATCAGCAATTTGATCTTAAATTCTCTCTTAAGGATCTTGGTTGCATTCAGTTTTTCTTGGGGATTGAAGCTGTGCATCACAAAGATGGCTTATTTCTCAGTCAGAAAAAATTTATTGAAGAATTACTTGTCAAGACTAATATGGTCAACACCAGAGCTGTTGACACACATATGGTTCCAACTTTGAAACTTAGCAAGAATGAGGGTGAGTTGATGGTGGATTCTCAGTTGTATAGAAGCACAGTAGGGGCTCTTCTGTATGTGTGTCATACTCAACCAGATGTCTCATTTGCAGTTAACAAGGTTTCTCAGTACATGCAACAACCAACTGACATTCATTGGGGGTTGTGAAACGTATACTCAGATATTTGAAGGGTACTATTAATTATGGTATATGGTTTAGTCCTCAGACTCTACCTAATTCACTACAAGTCTTCTCTGACTCAGACTGGGCTGGTGATGTGGATGATCGTAGATCTATCTCAGGGTATTGTGTCTACTTTGGTTCTCATCTGCTAAGCTGGAGTTCTAAGAAACAACGGCCAGTCTCTCGGTCTACTGCAGAAGCTGAGTACCGAAGTCTTGCTGATGCTACAAGTGAATTGCTATGGGTTCAAGCAGTGCTTTCGGATATGGGTGTTCAACTACATGATGTTGCAAAGATGTGGTGTGATAACACCAGCACTGTTGCTTTGGCAGCAAACTCAGTTTTGCATGCGAAAACCAAGCATGTAGAACTAGATTTACATTTTGTTCGAGAGAAGGTACTTCGACAACAATTGGAAGTCAACTATGTTCCTGCACACAATCAGATTGCTGACATCCTCACTAAGCCTCTTTCCTCTACTCGATTTTATGATTTGCGTACCATGCTTCAGGTTGTGACTAATCCTCAGAATCCAGAGAAGGAAGAAAGCAGGATGAATATTGAGTAATATGAAGATTCTTTAATCTGTTTTGGTTCTTGGGCTTCAGCCGGGCCTCAACTAATTTTGTTATCTGTTATAACTGCCCATGTGTTTGTTATAACTGATACTCTTTAGTATTCAGTTGAAACACATTGGGCTATATAAACCTATTTTGAGAACTAGTCCAAATATCTGTTTGGCCTACACGGATCCAAATCTCTCCCATCTCTTTCTCGTTCTGTTTGGCTCTATCAGAGAGTTTCTTCTTTTCTGTTTTTCTTTTCTTTTCTTTTTCAGTTCATCGTCCTCTTCATCTTGTTTCTGTGAATCTCACCGGAGCTGCATCAACATATATATTCATAAGATCATGTTATATTATATTCATATCGAAAGATATTTGTAGAGAAATGAAAATAATTACTTACTTTCGTACGAAAGTATGCAAAGTGACAACATCCAATGATATTGACTAATTAAACTATTGATATTGACATTTTTTTATTTGGTATTGTTAAAACTAAATTTTGACGATTAAAAACACACTAAACCTAATTTTTTATTCTGGAATATAGGAATGGACACCAAAAAGACACAGGAAATGTATTCTTAAGTATTCTATTAAACTATTGATATTGACTTTTTTTTGTTATTCCAAATTAGTCTCTCTTTCGATCCTATATAAATTGCAGTTGATTTTTAGAGCAAAAACTGCTGGCTGGTTTGAGTGTTGAACATCAATTATCATTGAATCCAAGTTGCAACATGCCTGACACAATACTGATACTAAACAAGTATAGATTCATTCCCTCTAAAGATTTATATAAATCCATTAGCTGACTTTGGCCAACTTGTTTTTGTGGGATTTTCCTGGCGTTTTAGGTACTGCTGTTAAGAATTTTTTGGTGTGATATATATCCAAAACATAAAAAAAGAAATTAAAAAAAAAGTTGCTTGGATTCCATTTTCTTCTTTGTTGTTGTCGTCACGTTGTTTCCTTTGTGAATTAGGTGCTCAAAGGTTTGTCTTTTAAACTGAAAATACAGCTTTAACTTGACCATTTCTATATACGTGTTGATGCAGAACAATTTGCATGTATCATGCCAGTTACGATTCCAGCTTTAAATCTAGGGATGGTAATAGGGCGAGTTTTTGGTCGATCCAACCCTGACCCAAAGAGCAAGAGTCAAGACTTGATCCCGACCCACCCAGGAATTTTTAAAGTTATATCCGTCCCGAGCCTAACCCGATTAATTTCTTTTTTACTTTCATTTTTCAATTAGTAAAATCAAATTTATTTGAGTTCTCAAAATGATATTAAAATTTCTTAGATTTAACTGTTGAAAAAAATACAAGTTGAAGATTCAATTAAAAATAGAAAATGTAAAAGATTATGCTTGAAGAGCAAAAAAATAGAAAAAAAAAACAGAAAAAAATAATATATATATATATAGATAGAGAGAGAGAGAGAGAAATAAGAAATAAAAAACATTTTATCATAAAAAACACTATAATCAAATAATTACGAAATATAGAAAAACATATTCGAAGAGTAAAATATTTCATGTCAAACAAACATGAAATAGGAAAAAATAAATACAAATATAAAACTTAGATCAGAAAATATAGATGAAAGAAAGAAGTTTTGGATATTTAAAAAATGAAAAATAAATGAAGATTTAGATAAAGAACATATTGATAAAGGAAGAAAATAGAAAATGCAAAAGTTAAGAAAAGAGAGGAGAAGAGAACGTAGGGTGAAAAGCTTAGAAATGAAAAGATAAAGGAGAAAACCCTAAGTAATTTATATATATGCAATGGTATTTTGTAATTATATTAAAATTTAACGTAAGTATAACGGGTCGGGTCGAGGGTTTTTTACCTTAAACTCAAATCTATCCCACTCTAAATTTATTTTTTCTAAAAAAACTAGTTTTATAGGGTCGGATCAGGTTAAGACCCGTCGAATGTGGATTAGATTATAATATGTATTTAAATCATTAGTCTTCCCCCAAATAAAGATGGTTGAATAGTCATTGGTGGATGTACTTAAACAATGAATATTACGGGAATTTGATGATATGGAAGAGAAATGATCATTTTGTGATTGATATTTTCTCCATCAAACTAAACAATTAAGATTTAATTGTGGGCACATATATAAAATGTTTGATGCTATTCTAAAATATAACACAAAATTAAGTAATCAAATTATGTATTGAAATGTCATGGAAATAAAAATGTAGATATCATAAGATATATTTATAATTCAATGAGAAGCGGAATTATAAAAATTTAATAGTTAATTTATTAAATCAACTATATAAATAGGTAATGATCCCAAAAAATAGGTTAACGTGTATTACTCTTGTCCCCGTCAGACAGTTTTTACGACATGAGCTAACATATCTTCTTAGAAGATCACAATCACCTTTTAGGCAATCTTCATCAAAGAATCCAAGGTTTTCATCTATCGATTAATTCAAGTACGCTTCCGCATTTAGTTTATTGTTCTTGCGATTTGACATGATAGATCCTGAATTAAATTTCATATTAAATTATGGTTTAGTTCTAACAAGTAGCATTAGAGCCTCGTCATGTTGAATCATTGAGAATGAACTACATTTTTATTTTATATTAATTCTGTTTTAAGGTTTTATAAGTTCATATTTACATTGAAATTTTAGGTTTTAATTAATTATGGATTTTTCTTTTTAAGGTTTTATGATTTCTCGAATTGAATCATACCGATTTACCGACCGGATTAAAATTATTCATAAGTTATGAACAGTTTTGCATTTATGTGCATTAGTTGTGAATTACAACTCATGTTTGACATTTGCGATATTCTTTTTTTTTTTATGTTTTTGTTCAATACAAGACATTTTATGTTTAGCAATTCAAGACAATTCAGTTTTAGGTTTTGATATCTAAAACGTTTTGGAATTCTCGATTACTATTTTGAGTATAGATTACTCCTACTTAAGTTTATCCTGTGCGGCATTTTTTTCTTTGAGAATTTTGGGTATTAATAGTAATGGAATAAATCAGTGAAGGAAATATATATATATATATATATATATTGGAAAACATAGGTCGTATATTATTATAATTTTTTTTAAAAAATTCTAATCTTAATTCTACCTAGAGGAGAGGGGAAGGGAAAACTTAGGGAAAGGAAAGGTGTGCTCCTACCGGGTCTAAAACCTATGACTTAAAAGAATGAGATGGAACAAAAATGAGCAGCTTGGCCAACCAGCCAATAGAAACTTATGTATTAAGATTATTATACATATATTTATTCCAAACAGAATCTTCCGTATTACACTTTAGTGCAATTCGTATCAAAAATTTGGTAGAACTGCTTTGCAAGATTAATATTATGAGTTATAGCAAGCAAGTATGCGTGTAACTATGTTTCCATGTCTAATTTAATTTCAAATCCTATTGGATTCGTTGGTGTAAATTTGATAAAGTGCATTGTTTTTATTATACTTTAGACATGATTAATGCTATATCATATCTTATTATGTGGGGAGCAATGTTGTTAAATTAGTTTTTAATTTTGCATGAGTTGCTCTTTATTGTTATACAGTTATGTATGGTATTCTCATTTAAGGATTAAATGCACTTTAATAATTTATTAATCTTGTGTTTAAGTTGATAGTGTAAATTTTGGTAAATACATATTTAATGTTTAAGACATTTTTTTAAGAACCAGTCAAAAGAGTTAGGTCTTTCGATATCTGATAGCCCCATTTAGACTACCTTATTTAGGGTTATTTTAAAAACTTAAGTATTATCATAAATTTCAGTTTTGACTGTTATAAGATTTTAAATTTGAATATTAATGTGTGACAATTATATGGTATTTTATGTGAGCAATATGTTAGTCCAAAGATTAATCTATTAGTTGGCATAGTTTATTGTCAATGTTTGATTGCTACAACAAGAGTACCGCTTACGGTTAATATTACTGTCCAAAGACTTGATATTAATGTTGTGCTTGGTATCTTGAGGGGAACTAGCCATTATTTTGGTTTTATTTGTTTACTTATGAATATTTATGTGAGTTGGTTTTTATTTTATTTATTTATTTTTGTTCTATATTTAGGTAATTTATCTTTTTCTTTCACAATAGCTGTTAATATACATTCTACACTCATGTTTAGTGAAACTAGTTTCAATGAATAGAAAAGACACTAACAGGTTGTATTCGGTGGTTGTATGAACATAGACTTTGCACTAAGAAAAGAACAACTTGCACCTCTCACTACGGTAAGCACCCATAAAAAGTATTTCGAGAGGTAAGATCGTTTGGATCTCATGAGTATAATGATTATAAAGCACAACATTCAAGATGTCTTACCCATACTAAGGGTTTTCTTGACGAAATTAAGAAATGTATTATCCAAAACATTAAGGTTAAGATGACATCACTTATGCCTACTTTGATATCTATGAAGTATAATGGTCAAGGAAATGTGAGAGAGTACATTATGAAAATGTTTAATATTGCTTCAAAATTTAAGGCACATAAGATCAAACTTTCTAAGAATTGTTTGTTCTTATAGTTTTGGCACCGCTTTCTATACAATATAACCAATTCAAGTTATGTAACCCCCTTAACCCGGCCTAGCCACTAAACCGAATTAAACGGGTTACACGGGGAAAACCAAAGCGAAACCCGTTAAGGCCTCACTCCGATTAGCAACCCTAATTTTTTCTTTTTAAATTAATCTTGTCTAAATGCCATTTTTAACCTATGCGAGGTGACATGCAGCGGAAAAGCAAACACGAACATGAACCAAGCAAGACAGACATTGGAGGTAATATTTTTATAAATTTTCTACAGGCCGTATCGATACACATGGGGCCCGTATCGATATGCCTTCAACGGTCAAATTCCCCAAAGTCAACATTCAAGAGGTTGTATCGATACTGTAGAACTAATGTTTTGATATAATAATTGAAAAATGTTTTAGACAAAGTTAAAAAGAATTCAAAACCATTTCTAAGTCCAAACAACTTAAAACTATGTTTATGGGATATTTCAAAAGGATTTTAAGTGTTTTCAAAGCCAAATTTAACAAAACCATCCAAGTGTTTCGAAACACCCCTAGGTTTTTCGATACGAGTCTTTACAGTGTCAAAACATTTTGAAATGTGTTTCAAAACGGACTTTAATCCGGATGAGATTTTGGCATAGCGTTTCGATACGGCCTTTGTCGTTTTGATACGCCTATGTGGCATTGACCTCAACGGCAAACGACAGCGTTACGCTGCGAGTGGCGGCCAGGGCTAGAGTCACGATGTTCCGTCGGTCACAACAACACTGGCGGTGAGAACCACGGCGGCACGGTGGCCGAGATCGAAAAAAACATGGGGCGACGCTTGGGTTTCTCGCCCAACCTTCCAGGGGTTTTCACGGCGAACGGGGTTGAGACTCTGCGAGTGGCTCATTGGATCGAGTTCGTAGTGCGACGGCGAGTACAACGATGGTGGTGGTGCACGCCACCGACCGACGGTGGGGTTAATCGGGACAGTGGTCGGAACTATGGGGAGATGAAAAGCCTAATAGGAAGTTCTAGATTTTCCGTCTTTAAATTTTCAGATACAAAATGACATAAATTATGGTATAAAGAGAATCATAGTTTTTTTTTTTGCGAAGAAACAAAGCATAGCTTATTATTAAATTAGACTATGCAATTATCAAGGATTGTCTTAACTCAATGGCTAAGTCAGGGTTCCTGCTTCAGGGGTCATTGGTTCAACACCTTTTAACTGCAAATATTTATTTTATTATTTTCTTCATCATTCATTTTCATTTCATTCTTCTTCTTTTTTTTTCTTTTTTTATATTCATTTTTGGGTGTTATATTCCATATGCATAAGCTATTGAGAATCTAATTTATGTTCAAGTATGTATACATTCGGATATTGCGTACATTGTTAAAATGTTAGACATATATTTAAGCAAATCTACTATGGACCATTGGATAGCAGCCAATAGGGTTATGAGATATCTTTAGAGAACAAAAATTACATGCTCACATATTGGAGTTTTAGTAAGTTAGAGATCATCAAGTTTACAGACTTTGTTTCTATTAGAATATTGATGCAAATGAATTTTGTCACATGGGCTGCTACTTATAGATTAAGTTATTTTGTGACAATAAATATGCGTTCATTTATTCTATAAACAATAGGAACACTTCAAATTTGAAGCACATAAATATTAAGTTCTAATTGTTAAAGAAAATTCAGAGTGGTTGTGTGTCTATAGAGCATGCTGGTACAAATTCCATAATTGCGCGCTTATTAAGAAACTATCACCCTATGTCTTAATTTATTCAATTTATTGATTCGAGGGCTTAATTGAATGCAAAAAAATTATGGGCTTAACTGTTTTTTTTTTTAAATTCAAAAGCTTATGATACCCTTGAGCCTTTAATTAATGTTTGTTGTGAAAAAAATGGTGAATATGTATATGTATTGAGCTGGATTAGGTTATGGTTATTCTAACATTTAATCTCTAAATTTCATTCTTCCCCAAAAATTACATTAGATAAACCTACACACACTAATTAGCACCACTCAATCTCAATGGGTTCCAATATGAATGTTTTTTTTATTGTTCTTACACAAGTTCGATGTAGTAAAATCTCTTCTCCAAAACCCACCATCAAACAAATAACTTTCCTCTTTTTTATTTTGAACATAAATAACTTTCATCTTTGAATGTGTATATTAAAGCCTGTGAAATACCAGCAACCTTTTTTTCCCTGTTTCTTGTGCAGATTCAGTTTTCATTTATTTGCGCAAATGAAGGAACATGCCCTAAGCTCAGTCCTTTTCTTGGGGTCCATAACCCACAATATATGGTATGCCCCCCGCCCCCTTTCAATTAACTATAAAAGCTTCAAAAACCTAAAATAATATAGAAATCATTAAAAAAAATACTTTTTGTTTCATTGCTCTATATTTTCATGACATTTTCATATTTCTTATTCAATGACAGGTATCTGTATCTCTATATAACCATTCTCAGCTAAAACCTTTTTATTTAAAAGAATAAACTTTTTTGTCTTTCATTACATCAAATGAATATGTTTGATTAAAAACCTAATGATAACATAAAACCCACATGCATGTTCTAATTAACAGGCCTTTGTCTCTCCCCTCCCTTTTTAACTTTTGGTCATATATCAACAAATCTTTAACTTTACTCATTTATACTTTGAACGAATAACTCAGATTAATAATAATAAAAAGAATTGAAGGCATTTATTTATTGACCTAAAATTAAGAGACGGATACAAAACTTTATGTTAGAGGGCGAACTTATAAAATTTAGGGGGGCGAACTTATAAATTTTTTGGGGGCAAAAATAAATTTTTAATAGATAATACACACAAAAAAATTTAAAAAATTTCTGCATCATATACGAAATTCAAAATTTTAGGGGCTCCTCCACTCCTCTCAATCCATCCATGCTAAAAGCCAAAACCCTAACTTCATGGGTGCTTGAAGCATTGATTTCAATGTTGCTTCTTAAGTGTAACCACATGCCTTTCTTTTCTTTTCTTTTTTTTTTTGGTATTAAAGGATGTCACAGCTACAGCTTTAATTAAAATAGTCATATAGTTAGTTTCGTATTTTAATATATAAGGTCAATATATTTAATAATAAGGGGGTAATGTATAAAAAGAAAATAACGAAAGGATCAAAGTGTTGATTTTTCCTCACACACCAAGCCTTGAGTTTTCTAATCATGAGGTGTGTTGGAATAAGCAACAAATGGGTGGGTCTGAAGGCTAAATTTTACTATTGTGGCTCTATCATTCACTATCAACAATCCCACTGCCCCTACACTATCATTTTTATTACACAATTTACTTTCGAAATGTATACTTTTAGATTTAAAAACCATGTTTATTTTTATGTTTAAATGTAAATATAATAAAAAATATTAAATATGATACGATTTTAACTAGGAAAAATACTTCAACATGGTTTATTATTTAGTACATTCAGCGTGAAAAATAATTTCACAAACAATATTGAAATAGATAAGCTTAAATATATAAGATATTTTTAAATTATCTGAAAAATTATATATGTTTTTTTAATATCTCCATATTTTAATTTTATGACATTGAGTTTTTATACTATTTTTATCTGAAAATCTTGAAACTTCTCTAAATCACATCAATTTTACCTTTAAGGGCTGATTTAACAGCTACAGAAATGGTAAAATAACTTTCTTTGTCCAAAACTTTTATCAATTTTCCCCTTTTATTTTTAAAAATAAATAAAAATTACCATTAATTGAGCAATAAATTTTTTTAATCATTTGTGTTTACATTGATAAAAAAAAACTAGAAATCCAGAAGACTAAAATTTATTTTAGTTTTTTTATAATTATTTGGTTAACAACTAATAATTAAGCGGATTAATCGAGGGATCAATTTTTTTAATAAAAATAATATAGAAATATAATGTCAGAAAATTTAAATGTAGAAATTAAATTTTAAAATTATAAAAAACCTTTAACATACTTAAACCAAATGAAGTTTCCAAAGAAATTACACAATTTCCTTTTCCATAATAGCAGCATGCTATCTTTCCACATCCCCTTTGTTTTCACTGTCCCCTAATCATTATTAAAGACTTACCAGGTATCATAATTCTACCCATCAAAAACAGTAATTAAGAGTTCTCTTATTAAAGTATTTATATATATATTTATTAAATAGAAAAATAATTACATTATAAAGGTAAACTTAACAAGTAATTTCAGTGTAAAAGAAGATGTTGTTTGTTTTTGGAGACCGAAGTTCAAAGAGTATGGATTAAGATACTACTTTATCGAAGGGTATGGATTAAGATACTACTTTGTAATCACCTAATCAAGTAAAAGAAGATGTGTACTTTATCGAAGGGTCAAGATTATATATATATTAATATCAAATTCAAAATATCGAATTCAAAATCATACAAAATGAGATAATAGGGACAACTTCGATCACTTAATCAATTGGTGGATTTTATTTATATATATTAATGACCTTATAAGTCGCAAAAGCCAAGGGTATGGATTAAAAGCATCCATGATGATCTCAAAACCAGAGTGCTGGTACTCAGACCATGTCCAACTTCTCTTCCCGCCTTTTAATTTCTTAAATGTATATGATGAACTGTCAAAAGAGATTAAAGAAAACAAAGCTTCAAGCTCGTTTACCTTGATTATTTAATTGCAGAATATATAAAAGGGTGAAGATAGACTAGACAGAGAGATTCATAATTATTTAATACGCTTGCATATGCACCTGAATTTCCTTGCTGCTGCCTCTCTTCCTCTTCTTTAGATCTTCCCTTCTCGAAATCCGGAACCTTTTTCTTTTGTTGTTGCAGTTTTCAGTATATACAATGAGAGACATTATTTCTTGTTTCAGTGAGAACGCAGTAAATGTTTCACATTCTTCATGTTCTAGCTATTCAACCAATGCTTGCATCTCTCCCAGCCTAGTGCCTTCGGTCCAGAACGCGGTCACCGGCGTTTACAAAGTCATTCCTTCAACCCAGAAGCAGTGTTTAATCAAGGTCACTTGGTGCAAGAACCAAACCGCCGGTGGTCAAGGCCTATCCATAAACTTCGGTGATGACCCTTCAGCATGTTTCAAACTCAACACCAATTTGAGGTTCTTCAGGAAGAAGAAAGGCAACAAAGTGGTCGAATCCGATCATCAGAAGATCCAAGTCTTTTGGGACCTTTCGACCGCTAAATACGACACCGGGCCTGAACCGGTGGACGGGTTCTACGTTTTAGTCATGGTTGATTCAGAGATAGGCCTTGTTTTAGGCGATATGGCCGAAGAGGCAGTCACCAAGAAGCTCAAAAACACAACCCCAGTTGCTAAAGCTGCCCTAATTTCCAGGCAAGAACATTGTTCGGGCAACACACTTTATTCCACCAAGGCTCAATTCTGTGATACGGGCATTGTACATGACATTATGATCAGATGCAGCGGGGAACACGAAGGCCTAAAGCACCCGGTTTTATCGGTTTGTATGGATAAGAAGACGGTGATCAAAGTAAAGAGGCTGCAATGGAATTTTAGAGGGAACCAGACGATATTCGTTGATGGGTTGTTAGTTGATCTGATGTGGGATGCGTATGATTGGTTCTTCAAGCCTCTTACCGGTTCGGCCGTGTTCTTGTTTAGGACAAGAAGTGGATTGGATAGTCGGCTTTGGTTGGAGGAGAAGATGGTGAGGAAAGACCAAGACAGAGTCGATTTCTCCTTGTTGATTTGTGCCTGTAAGAACACATAACAAACTCGTATCACTTGTTCATGTTTGTTTTATTGTTCTATTTCAGTTTTTTGGTCCAGTTTTACTTTAAATTCTTTGATCAAGTTGCGCTGCAGAATATTTTAGTTTCTGAGAGTGAACTGTAGGTTTCTGGATTTTCTTTTGTTTCTCTGGTAATAAAAGATTTGGAAAACTAATAACAGGAAATTGAAGATTTTGCTAAGAAGTATATTTCGGATATATTGAAAGATATCAAAGAAGATTGCCTTTAAAAGGACAAAATAAAGTGGGGAATCTCCTGCTTGTGTTCAGTAACGATTTGACCAAAGAATATTTTCCATTTAAATTATATAAGATTTTTTGGTTTATTAGGCATAGAGTATGCCTTGGTTACCTTTACAATGAAGATTCATAGTGATCATGATTCTAGCTTGCTTCGGTTCTACTATAAATTAGCAAACAATTAGTGGGATGGCTATGAAAACAAGTGAGAACATGCGCATGGGTTGTTTGAAAAAGTACATTGTCACGCCTTATAGAAAGGAAAATGAAATTTTTTGTTATAAAAACAGTGACGTTGTACGACATATATGTCTTTTAAAAAGAGGATAATGGTCTCATATTTCATAAAAGGATAGCAGTCCGTGTCTTAGGACCCCTTTGTAGTTTCCCTTTGTTTAGCAAGAAGCATGGTCCCCTTGGTCCTTTGGGAATTAATATTTTGGTCCACAGGAAAGAAGCAAAAGCTTCTCAAGGGCACTTGGGGTTCAGTGAGATGCCACTAAAATTGCAGGCATCAAGGACCCCATAGTCAGGCTCTTCTTCATTGGACCATCAAGAAACCAATTAGGATTTCAGATGTATATATTTCCTTGATATATAAAGGGAAATATGAATTCTTTGGCTCCACTCCTGCCTTTGTACATGTGAAATTGTAATTAAGACAACTAAGAAATCCTGATGAATTTGAATGGGTCTTGCAGAATACTAGTTGATTTCATATATGTTCACCAATCTTCTGTTGCTAAATTTGTTGTAGATGACTGTAACCCCTAACCTGGCCCAGAAAGAATGGGTCGAATATAAGAAGTCGGATTGAAAATTTGTCCCTCAAAAAACCTTATTAGGTTTAAAAATTTAATATTCATGTTATTTATTAAAAATCTAATTAAACACAAAAATATTCCAAATATATAAACGTATTCGTATCACAATGTTCTGAAAAGTTAATGAAATATTCGGAAATAGTATCATATGCAAGCTAAAAACAATAAATTCCCAAATAAAAGCGTCCAGGTCTGAAATTACATATAAATTCAAAGATAAAACAAAGTCCATAATTCTGAAATAGTCCATACTGATAATATGTAATAAGTCTGATAAATCGAGGTCCTCCAAGTATCGTAGCCTAAGTTTGAGTATCTGAAATAGAAACTAAGTAGGAGTCAGCTATAAAGCTCAGTGTGTCTCTAAGTGCATAAGCAAACAATCACAAGAAAAATCCAACAACATGCTCAAACTCATACGGACATTCTAATACACAACATATAAAACATGATGCACATGATACAATGCAGTGCACCTCAACTACATCACCGTTCGAAGAGTAAGGTTCCCCAGAATCACTCTCTACATCATCACCAAGTCCGAAGTGGAATTCCGCCTGAAGGGTGAAACCATTGATCTTCCCCATATATTTTCCCAACCCATATGATATGTCATGATGATCTGATTTTTATATCTGAATGGGTACTTATTTATTATCCGAATATGCATGTACAATGTTCCAATATTAATTCATTATTCCGATTTCAATGTATGATGCATGGCATGTCATCATACAAGCACGTCACAAAACATAAGTTAGATAGATCATGGCATAAGTCGCAAGTCAAAGACATCACATCAAAAGTCATAGTACATACTGATCTCATACACACATAAGACACAAAATATGTAGCACCAGAAGAGAACACACCTCAGACAGCTTTTAACGCCCCAGTTTTAGGCCTAGGTGATTTGTGCGTCGGGTCAGGCTTGTGGAACCGAAGGTCGGCGGTTCGAGATGTTAAAAGTGGTTCAGAGAAATCAAGGTTCGGGGTAGGATAAAAATGTGATAAAAATTTATAAAATCCTTTAAAATTATATTTATGAGGTTGGTTGAATTAATTTTGCAAAACGAGTTTTGGGAAGGGTACATTTTCGGCAGTGACCAAAATGTAAAGTTTTAAAATTGTGGGGAAAATGATGTTTTTCAAAGAAGAGCCAAATTCTTAGAATCTTTAGGGAGCTTAATGGAAATTAAGCCTTCTCTTTAATTTGACATGTGATTTAAATGGTTAATTAAATATTAAAAGGGTTTTTTTTATTAAATTAATAAAAGGATGGTTATTTTGGTTAAACAAATTTGACGTTCATTTTCTCCATTTCACTTCAGCCAAACACTTTCTATTTTCTCTCATTTTCCAAAATTCTTTCACTTCCATCTTCTCTCTTGATTTTCAACTTCTCTCTTATGATTTCTTTCAAATCTCTTCAAGATTCTTGAAAGCAAAACTTGCCAAATTAGAATAGAAGCAAAGATTGGAGGTAATTTTTGTGCTAACCCTCTAATCAAGGTTCTTTAATGAAATTTCAAAGATATTTGACTCTTGATTTATGTTTTTGATTGAAGTTTTGTTGTGGTTTTGGTAAAATGGTGAAATCTTGATAAAAGAGATGATTTAGGTTGTTTTTGGATGTTGATTTATGGTTAAAATGTGTCAGATGTGTTGGTTGATGGCTGGCCTGAGTCTAGAGATCAATCGAATGTGATTTCAGTTGTTTTGGATGGGTATTTTGATGCTTTAGAGCAGGGCAGCGAGTTCTAATTAAGTGCTGGTGTTTGGATGCATTATGGTGCATTGAGTCTCTGTTTTTATGTGTTGAAAACAGAGGATAGTGTTTCAAAATCGATCAAAGTGGCTTTGGAGGCTTCGAACGGTTGATTGTTGCGTCGGCGAGTGAGGTTTCGCCAGTCGGTGAGTAGAAATGAGATTTCTAGCTTCGAATCATCTTAAAAGAGATTTTGGGAACTTAGTGTAAGCTTGAAACGCTTTTACTAAGTTCAGAAGTAAGTAAAGTGATTTTCTCCCTCGGATTGTGCTATTATGAGCCTTTGGATACACTTGTTTTTAATTGCGTTTACCTACTGTTTTAAAGCATGATCTAAGTTTATAAAATGTGGTTGATTATGTCATATGATTTAAGGATGCACTAGGTAAGTGATCCTTGTATGCACGTGTTTATGCATGGTTTTTGAAGCATGGTTTAATGCTTGGAATATGGCTTCTGCGCATGTATTAAATGTGGATTATATTGGCAAGTGATGTTGTGTAATGTGTTTTGCAAGTGAAATCAGATATAGTTAGCCGGCTATAGGATAACTCTCGGTTGGGGGGTTGTGATTGTACCGAAGACTCCATCCAACTACCCTAACGATTGAAGAATGTTTAAGGTTGCAACGGTAGAGGAAAGCTCCCGGATGTGAACCTTGTATGTGCCTCGTCTCTCATTAGTGGGCTATACATCTACCGATGAGTGGTGTTGAGGGGTTGTAATTGTACTGAATACTCCACCACGGGTGTCACAAAAGTGGAGGGTAGCTCTCGTGTATGAGCCTTGAGGTGCAGGTAGAACAACACTTGGTTATTTGTGTATCCGATATACTTTATGAGAAATGAGAATGTTGTTGATCACTTGTAAGCCAATATAATATATTGAATTGTTGTGGAAATGTTTATGATGCATATTATAGAAAATGCATGTTTTACCTTAAAGCTTTGCATATTGATAAATATGCATGGAATGCTTGATTTTTGTGTGTAGCAATGGTTTTTTTGCTGTGAAGTATTTGGTACAAGTTGCATGATGATTAGTATGTTGATTTTAACGATGAAGTGCATGGATTTTCAAAGAGGGCATGATATTTTTCGAAAATGTGAAAATGGTTTATAGCATTGATGGTGTTTTGGTTTTTGAGCATTCATCACTAAGCTTGTATGCTTATGCTCTCTTTTGCTCACCAATGCAGATAATTAAGTAATTGGAGGCAACAACTCGCAAAGGAATTCCAAGGGACTTCATTGAATGTATGTTTGGTTTTGGACTAGTGTAATAAAAGTAATGGGGGTGTCCAATGTTTTGGAGTTAGTTGTTTGGTATTTTTTGTTTTGGTACAAGTTCGTTTGCTTATATTAGTTTGTAGATAGCCTTTAATTGTTGGATTGAGCTTGATTTTGAGATTTGACTTTTGGATGCTTGATTTTCATAGGAAGCATGCATCTAGAATTCATTATTGATGATAGTGATGCTTTGATGTTGATATTGCCATGTGGTCTTGATAGTGGAAGTGCATTTAAATTGCAAGATTGTTTAAATACCTGTTGGAATGTTTTAGAATGGTTCTTTGAGTGTTAAACCAGCAATTTGGGCAAGTGCAGACTGCAAAGTATCAGTACACTCGATAGTGTATCGATACGGCCATCATAATTTTGAGGGGTGTACCGATACACGGGGGCGTATCGATAACCATTTTTGCCACTAGTTTTGGGTGTATCGATACATGCCTCAAGTGTATTGATACGACCTTTGAATTGCTAAGTTTAGAAGGCTGCTCGTCGAGGGTGTATCGATACCCTCTCTAAGGGTATCGATACGCTTATAGTTAAATTGGTTGGATGACATATTTGAATGTTCTAAATCTTTACGTTTTAGTCCCTGGTTTTTATAGATGTAATTAAATGAGTTTTATCGGTTAATTTGAGCTGAGTTTTGACAGAGATGCATGTAATGAGACTAATTAAAGGTTGGTAAACTGAATTTGGGAAAAACCCTTGCAGTTTTTTAAGTTTACAAAATGGTCTCTAAAACTGAAATTGGATAAAATTGATGAACATTGAGTTGCGTTTGATCCGTTGCTTTGTAGAAAACATAGGAACCTAACTTGTATCTAGACAAGATAAAAGGAAAAAATAGGGCCGTTTATTGAGGTAAACCTTTTCGGATTACTTCAATATTCCCCGTGTGACCCAGTCAGTTCGGTCTATCGGCTAGGCCAGGTTGAGGGGGTTATATTTGGTGGTATCAGAGTGGCGTAGCGGAAGCGTGGTGGGCCCATAACCCACAGATTCCAGGTTTTGAAAGATTAGGTTGATGGTAAGTAATTGAGATGTGAATGTGAGTACTTGGTGATGTTTGTTTTGTACGGTGAATGTCATAAGCATGTTAATGTTGAATATGTGAGGGTGATGCTATGATGGTGATTGTAATATGAATGTGAGTTGTTATAGGTGATGATAGATTGGGTTGAATCTTAATGCTTGTGATGCATGCTGGTTGTGACATGTATGTCGTATGCTTTATGCTATGTTTGAGGGAAATTGGAATGCACATTCCCTTATTACTATAGTGAAATGTTTTAAATTGAATATGAAGTCTTAGATCCTTGCTAGAAGCTGACCTTAATGATATTAGCACAATGGGACTGAGGAGGGAGCTACGTTCAGGGTCAGTTGCTCCAGCTAATGAGCAAAGGAATTAGGTGAACGAAGTTCTAGTTGGTGCGAACTTACCTCCTCCACCACCACCGCCTGGGGGTGAGGAGCAAGCGCAACGTGGACAAGCTGGTCAGGCGTTGGGTGATTTGATGCCTTTGGTACATGCGATGAATGGAGTATTCCAGACTGCTTTTGCTGGAGTGCAAAGGCAAGTGCCTGCTGCTGGGCAATCGGGTTTGTCGTTGGAGTGCTTGCGAAGTTTGGGAGGCGTGGAATATCGTGGTTTGTCTCCTGAGGCATCCGTGGCTTGGATGGTCAATACGATCCGAATTTTGGATCAGATAGGGTGCAATAATGCACGAAAGTTGTGGTGTGTTGTTTTGTAGCCGCATAGAGATGCTTATGCTTGGTGGACGATTGTGACCGCAGCCATGGAACCAAATGAAGTGGATTGGGACATCTTCCAGACTGCCTTTAAAAGGAAGTATCTAGGAGTTAGATACTTGGACGATAAAAAGCGTGAGTTCATGTTCTTGGTGCAAGGAAACATGACGGTAGCTAAGTATGAGGTCCAGTTCGTACGTTTAAGCTAGTATGCTCCGAAGTTGGTGCCAAGTGATCGACATCAATGTGATCACTTCCGATATGGCTTGGTGTAGGACGTGAAGACATTCATGCTCGCATCTAATTACACGAATTTTGATGTGTTGGTAACACGAGCCAAGGATATAAACCAAAGTTTAGGTTTGACATCTCGCGTGGGTGGCTCTTGCTCGAGTAAGAGAGCTGCAGATTCGGACCCTAGTGGTCGGCAAAACAAGAGAAATCGTGACCGTAGGTATCGGCCTGAGTTGAGGTGATGTAATTTTGGGTGAAGTGCGAGAGTTCAGGAAAACAGAGTGAGGTTTTAGCAGAATACTTGCTGGCCGTGTGGATCGCAAGAGTACTTGAGGCGAGATTGTCCTCGCGTGGCTCGTGAGGCGCATGCTCCTATGGCTGGGGCTAATTCTTGCTAGAACTATGGATCAGCTGATCACATGAGACGTGAGTGTCCTTTGTTGGCTGGAGGTGGCCAGTGTCGAGCACCTATTGTTGCACAACAAAGAGGTCAGGGGCGCGGCCGTGGTAACTTCCAACGGAGGGAGTATGGGCAGATAGGTGTGGTTCATGTTGTTGTTGTTCAACCGGAGGGTGGTGGTCTTGCGAGAGTGTATGCACATCGCGAGGGACGTAATGACACTAACGTGATTGTAGGTACCTTCGCCTTGCAATACTTGTCTTTGTTAGCTTTGATTGATTATGGATCTACGCATTCATACATCTTGAGTGAGCATGCACATTTGCTTGATATTCCTGTTAAGATGCTAGACGTAGGAATGCAAGTAAAAAGATCTTTTGGTGAAACAATTGTTAGAAGAAAATTGTATAGGAGATGTCCTTTATCTGTTCAAGGCCATGTGTTTTCAGTTGATCTGATGAAATTACCTTTCTACGGTTTTGAAGTGATTCTTGGAATGGATGGGTTATCTGAGCATCGAGCTGTAGTTGATTTTGATGTTAAGAGAGTTACCTTGAAACTTGTGGATGATTACGAAGTAGTATTTGTAGGCGAGAATGTGAAGTTCTTGTCCAATGCAATTTCGGCTCTTGAAGCGAGTCGGATGATGGATTTGTGTTGCGAAGCTTTCCTAGCTTATGTGATGAACCCATGTACGAAAAAAGTGCAAGTGTAAGACATACGAACTGTATGTGAACTTCCGGGTGTCTTTCTGGAAGTGTTGCCTGGTTTGTCACCAAACAGAGAAGTTGAGTTTGGCATTGAGTTGTACAAGAATACGACTCTAGTGTCCATTACTCCTTTTCAGATGGTACCTAAGGAATTGAAGGAGTTAAAAATGCAACTTCAAGAGTTGCTTGATCGAGGGTTCATAAGGCCAAGTGTTTCACCTTGGGGTGCATCGATCTTGTTTGTGAAGAAGAAGGATGGTACGATGCGTATGTTTATAGATTATCGGCAACTGAACAAGTTGATGATTAAGAACAAGTACCCTTTGCCAAGGATTGATGATTTGTTTGATCAGTTTCGTGGTGCTTCAATGTTCTCGGAGATTGATTTGAGATCTGGGTATTATCAACTGAAGGTTAAGGATGTGGATGTACCCAAGAAAGCTTTTCGGACTAGGTATGGCCATTATGAATTCTTAGTGACGCTTTTTGGGTTGACAAATGCACCGACTGCATTCATGGATATGATGAATCGGGTGTTTCATGAATTCCTAGATTAGTTCGTGGTAGTGTTTATCGATGATATCCTCACGTACTCGCGTACCGAGGAGGATCATGATAAGCATTTGAGGATTGTGTTGCAAGTGTTGTTGGAGAATCAAATTTATGCTAAGCTGAGCAAGTGAGAGTTTTGGCTTAGGGAGGTAATCTTTCTTGGACATGTGGTGTCAGCCGAGGGTATTCGAGTTGATTCACACAAGATTGAGGCGGTGATGAGTTGGAAAATGCCTAAATCGGTGACGGAGGTGCGTAGTTTCCTTGGGTTGGCAGGATATTATCGAAGGTTTGTTGAAGGTTTTTCTAAGATTGTTGCTCCTTTGACCAAGTTGTTGCAAAAGAATGTTCGCTTCGAATGGACAGATGTTAGGCAATAAGCTTTCGAGAAGTTGAAGGAAGCTTTGACGCAAGCTCCTGTCTTGATTCAACTAGATTTGGGTAAGGAGTTGGTGGTTTATAGTGATGCGTCATATGTTGGTCTAGGTTGCGTGTTGATGCAAGGTGGGAAGGTTGTAGCTTATGCGTCTAGACAATTTAAGGTGCATGAGCGCAACTATCCTACTCATGATCTAGAGCTTGCTGCGGTTGTGTTTGCTTTGAAGATTTGGAGACACTACCTTTACGGTGAAAAGTGTGATTTACACCGATCATAAAAGTTTAAAGTATCTCATGTCTCAACAAGAGTTGAATCTTAGGCAACAAAGATGGTTGGAGTTGCTCAAGGATTATGATCTGACGATTGAGTTCCATCCTAGAAAGGCCAATGTTGTGGCCGATGCTTTGAGTAGGAAGGTAGCTGTGGAGTTGAGAGCGATGTTTTCTTGATTGAGAATATCGTGTGATGGTGGGTTGATAGCCGAGTTGCAGGTGAAACCTTCCTTGATTCAGTTAATAAAGGATAAGCAATTGCTTGATGATTCGTTGGTGCCTCATGTTCAGGATATAGCTGACGATAATGCAACGGACTTCTGTTTCAATAATGATGGTATTTTATGCCTTAAAAGTCGAATAATTGTGCCGGAAGATGTTGAGTTGAGGCGCACTATTTTGACTAAAGCTTATAGTAGTCCTTTTGCTATGCACCATGGTAGTACTAAGATGTATCGTGGTTTGAAGGATGAATACTATTGGGTGGGGTTGAAAAAGGATGTTGTTGATTTCATAAGCAAGTGTATAACTTGTCAGCGTGTGAAAGCTCAACATCAGTTTCCTTCTGGTTTTTTAAAGCCTTTGAGGATACCGGGATGGAAATGGGAAAGGATTACGATGGATTTTGTGTCCGATCTGCCTTTGAAACCATCCAAGAAAAACTCCATCTCGTTGATTGTAGATCGCCTTACGAAGTGTGGCATTTCTTGGTTGTGCATACTACGTATACGTTTGATAGGTTAGCGGAGTTGTATATTGCTGAGATTGTGCGTTTTCATTGTGTGCCTAAGTCCATAGTGTCTGATAGAGATATGAGGTTTACAGGGAGATTTTGGGAATGTTTACACCAAGCGTTGGGTACGCGTTTGAATTTCAGCACTTCGTATCATCCTAAGACGGTTGGATAGTCGGAGCAAGTTATCCAGGTGCTGGAGGATATGTTGAGGTGTTGTGTGATAGATTTCCAAGGTTCTTGGGAAAAGCAGTTACCATTGGTTGAGTTTGTATATAATAATAGTTTTCAGGCAAGTATACAAATGGCTATGTATAAAGCTTTGTATGGGAGAAAATATAGAACGCCTCTTTGTTGGGCGAAGGCAGGGCAAAAGTTGATTTCCTTGTCAGATATGCTTAAGGGAACAACTGAGAAAGTGAAACTCATATGTGAATGGTTGAAGGTTGCTTCTGATCGGCAGAAGTCTTACGCGGATTTAAAGCGTAGGGAGATTGAATTTGTGGTTGGAGGTCACGTGTTCCTAAAGGTATCGCCTTGGAAGAAGGCGATGAGGTTCGAACGTAAGGGTAAGCTTAGTCCACAGTTTATTGGACCTTATGAGGTTGTGGAGCAAATTGGTCCTGTTTCATATCGGTTGAGGTTGTCTCCCGAGTTGGAGAAGATCCATGGTGTGTTTCATGTTTCAATGTTGCGGAGGTATAGATCAGATCCATCTCATGTGATGCCAATTAAGGAGATTGAGTTGAATCTGTATTTATCTTATGATGAGGAACCGGTGGGGATCCTTTATTCGAGTAGCAAAGTTCTTCTTGGTAAGACGATTGAACTTATGAAGGTGTTGTGGCGACATCGAGGAGTTGAAGAGGCCACGCAGGAGAGCAAAACAGACATGTTGAAGCAGTTTTCGTACCTTTTTTTCCTTCAAGTAAAATTTTAAGAACGGAATTTCCTAAGTGGGAGAGAGTTGTAATGCCTCGGTTTTATGCCTAGGTGTTTTGTGTGTCGGTTCAGGCTTGTGGAACCAAAGTTCGGCAGTTCGAGATGTTAAAAGTGCTTCAGGGAAATAAAGGTTTGGAGTAGGATAAAAATGTGGTAAAATTTTCTATAATCCTCTAAAATTATATTTATGAGGTTGGTTGAATCAATTTCGCAAAACGAGATTTGGGATGTGTACATTTTGGGTAGTGACCAAAATGTAATGTTTTAAAACTGTAGAAAAAGGGTGTTTTCAAAGAAGAGTCAAATTCTTAGAATCTTTAGGGAGCTTAATGGCAATTAAGCTTTCTCTTTAATTCGACATTTGATTTAAATGGTTAATTAAATATTAAAAGGGGTTTATTAATTTAATAAAAGTGTGTTTATTCTAGTTAAACAAATTTGACATTCATTTTCATTTTCTCCGATTCACTTCAGCCAAACAATCTCTATTTCTCTCATTTTCTAGAATTCTTTCACTTCCATCTTTTCTCTTGATTTTCAACTTCTCTCTTGTGATTTCTCTTAAACCTCTTCAAGATTCTTGAAAGCAAAACTTGTCAAATTACAAGAGAAACAAGGATTGGAGGTAATTTTCATGCTAATCCTCTAAGCAATGTTCTTTAATGAAATTTCAAAGATATTTGACTCTTGCTTTATGCTTTTGATTGAAGTTTTGTTGTGGTTTTTGTAAAATGGTGAAATCTTAATAAAATAGATGATTTAATGTGATTTTTGGAGCTATTTTGATTTGATTTATTTGAGATGGTTTCTAATCAAGTTTTGGAAGGTTTATGATTTTGAAATAGAGTCTTGATCATATTAATCCCGAAATCCTTGAGATCTTTATTTTCAAAAGGTGTTTTTGGTTGGGTTTTTGGGATATTGAGTGAGATCTGAGTTGCTAGAGTTATAAGGATGGTTTTAAGTTGTTTTGGATGTTGATTTATCGTAAAAATGTGTTAGATGTGTTGGTTGATGGCTGGGCTGAGTCTAGAGTTCAATCGAATGAGATTTCAATTATTTTGGATGGGTATTTTGATGCTTTGGAGCAGGGCAACGAGTTCCAATTAAGTGTTGGTGTTTGTATGCATTATGGTGCTTTGAGCCTCTGTTTTTAATGTGTTGAAAACATAGAATAGTGTTTTGGAATCGATCGAAGTGGCTTTGGAGGCTTCGAACGGTTGATAGTTGCGTCGGCGAGTGAGGTTTCGCGAGCCGGTTAGTGGAAATGAGATTTCCAGCTTTGAATCATCTTAAAAGATGTTTTGGGAACTTAGTGTAAGCTTGAATCGCTTTACTAAGTTCGGAAGTAAGTAAAGTGATTTTCTCCCTCGGATTGTGCTATTATGAGCCTTTGGATGCACTTGTTTTTAATTGCGTTTACCTACTGTTTTAAAACATGATCTGAGTTTATAAAATGCGGTTGATGATGCCATATGATTTAAGGATGCACTAGGTAAGTGATCTTTGTATGTATGTGTTTATGCATGGTTTTTGAAGCATGATTTAATGCTTGGACTATGGCTTTTGCGTATGCTTTGGAAAAACAGTGAGGTATGCATTAAATGTGGATTATATTGGCAAGCGATGTTGTGTAATGTGTTCTGTAAAGGAAACCGGATATAGTTAGACGACTATAGGATTGAGTGCACTATAAACAAGTCGCCTTGGATGTTGAGGGGTTGTGATTATACCGAAGACTCCATCCAACTACCCTAACAATTGAGGAATGTTTAAGGTTGCAACGGTAGATGATAGCTCCCGGGTGCGAACCTTGTATGTGTCCCGCCTCTCGTTAGTGAGCTATGCATTTACCGATGAATGGTGTTGAAGGGTTGTAATTGTACCGAATACTCCACCACGGGTGTTACAACGGTGGAGGGTAGCTCCCGTGTGTGAGCCTTGAGGTGCCGGTAGAGTGTATGAAGTGTTTGGGATAACACTTGGTAATCCGTGTATACGATATACTTTTTGAGAAATGAGAATGTTGTTGATCACTTGTAAGCCAATATAATTGATTGAATTGTTGTGAAAATGTTTATGATGCATATTATGGAAAATGCATGTTTTACCTTAAAGCTTTGCATATTGGTAAATATGCATGGAAGGCTTGATTTTTGTATGTAGCAATGATTTTTTTGCTGTTAAATATTTGGTACAAGTTGCATGATGATTAGCATGCTGATTTTAACGATGAAGTCCATGGATTTTTAAAGATGGCATGATGATTTTCAAAAATATGAAAATGATTTAAAGACTTGATGGTGTTTTGGTTTTTGAGCATTCCTCACTAAGCTTGTATGCTTACGCTCACTTTTGCTCACCAATGCAGATAGTTATGAAATTTGAGGCAGCAACTCGCAAATGAATTCCAAGGGACTTCATTGAATGTATGTTTGGTTTTAGACTAGTGTAATAAAGGCAATGGGGGTGTCCAATGTTTTGGAGTTAGTTGTTTGGTATTTTTTGTTTTGGTACAAGTTGGTATGCTTATATTGGTTTGTAGATGGCCTTTAATTATTGGATTGAGCTTGATTTTGAGATTTGACTTTTGGATGTTTAATTTTGTTAATAAGCATGCATCTATAATTCATTATTGATGATAGTGATGCTTTGATGTTCATATTGCCTACAAGGGTAACACTACCTCAAAATTCACTACTATGCCATAAATCTAATGTACATAAGCTAAACATTTACACGTACATGCGAAACTCGCAGGCTGAGCTGCAGGAGGTCGACTAGGATGAGGAGGAGGTAAGATCTTAGTGTCCGAATCAACGTCGCCTGATGTAGCCCCCTCGTCCTGGCCTAGCCAACAGATAGAACCGAACGGGTTACACGGGGAAAATCGAAGTAAAACCCGCTAAGGCTTCACTCCGATTAGCAACCCTATTTTTTCATTTTATTTATCTTGCCTGAATACCACCTTTAATTCTATGCGTTGAGGCAACAGCAGAAAAAGCGAAAGCGGAATACAAAATAGTCAGAAGGCATACGATAATTTAAACTTACCAAGTATCTTATTTGTCAGATTTCATGCTCACGAGGAAAAACCATCACAAAGGGGCACATATAACTCATTTATGAATAATACGAGCATTAGGGACTAAAACGTAACATTCAGAAACCTTCAAAGACGCCTTTAAACCATTTTAACTGCCAGCGTTTCGAAACAGGCCTGCCCGTTCCGAAACGCGGGCTTCATTTAAAAAGTAACACAAAGACATTCCAAAATGGTCCTACATGGTTCCGGAACAGGAGCCTCCAGTGGCCAAACGTACCAGAACGACCCTACATGCTGGAACATCCAGTGGTAAATCGTACCGAAACGGCACCACCCCTGTTCCAATACGGGTACCCTTGGAGCTCGACCGTTCTGAAACTATACATCGCGTTTCGAAACACCTAGACACAGTTTGGCCCGAAAACACATTTCGGCATCTCCAAACATTCCCAAACTTACCCCGAACCATCACAAACCACATAGCAACTTATTATACAAACAATTTAGAGGCAAAACACCCTAAACACGACTTTAAACATGTATACACCCAACAAAATGGATCTCAAGCCCAAAGCACATAAGAACACTTAGCTTCAAAAACACCAACAAGTCAAAATGCAAGGTAATCTACCAAAAGCCATAACAAGCCCCAACATATCATGGTACCAACATTTAAAACATGCTAGCAACTTAAACAAAGCCAAACTTAGGAGTTTGAATGCCAACTCCCTAACATAAGGTCTAGTAATCCCATTGTCTAAGCATTATTACAACCACAAATCCATACTTTGAGCTTAACAAGAACTCCCAAGAACTCGACCCTTACCCACTTGCCTCTCGGAGCCTCTAACGATATACATTGTTGGAAAAAGAGAGCGTAAGCTTAAAAGCTTAGTGAGCGGAGCTCTGAAACACAACAACAATGCAATTTTTCCGATGTAATAACGTAAGCATAGAAGAAACATGGTTTGCACATGCACAACCATCCCGGTGGGACTACACATTACTGTACACAACAACTAGCATTTTTCCGATAGGACTACACATCACCGTACTCATCTACTATTCACTACCGGTGGGACTACACATCATCGTACTCATCTACTATTCACTACCGGTGGGACTACACATCACCGTATACAACGACTAACCATCACGTGAGGCTAGACATCACTACGACTACACAACAACATTAAAATGGAGGGTAAAAGAAATCCAGATTTCACACAACAACGTGAATATCCGCACACACCAACACTTAACGAAACAAGGCAAATTAGATGAACTTACACTTGGGTTTAGGCTAGCCCTTACGGCTCCACCCAAAACCCCGAGAATACCTCTTTGAACCATTTTAAAGTTTTAATACATTTCCACTCACCGATTGAGCCCAAACAAAAGCCAAAACACTAATCTTAAGCCTTCGCAACACCCGATATCGCGCCTAAAGTACCCAAATCAATATCCTCTGCTTCAAGACAACCCAAAACAGAATATTAGGATGCTAAAATACTTCTAAACCAGCAACAACCCGGAAATCCACTCTTTGCAACCAAAACATATTGATTCAAACCCAAATTTCACCCAAAACTTCACCAATTTCGTTCTAGACAAACCCCAAACTGAATCCATCGATTTCAACCATCAAAACACATCCAATATCATCTAGAAACATCCCCCAACATCAAAGGAACCACCAACCACGATTTCAAGCAAAAAACTCCACCTTTTCAACCCAAAAATCCCATTTTTAGACCCATTTCGGGTTTCCTACTATTAGCCACCATTTTAGCATTTTTAAGACACCAAAACAAGATTAAAAACACCCTTAAACATGACATCAAAAGAACCAAACGAAAATCCCTTCATTTTACTATTTTTCAAACTCGAGCATTTTTGAAATAATTTTAAATAATGGATTTTTAAGGAAAATTTAACTAATGACAACTTAAGGAAAGAAAAATCAAAGAAATGGAATGCTTACATTGAAAACTTGATTGTGGGAAAAAGATGGGAGCAATGGAATAATAACAATAGAGGTTTTTGAGAAAAGCAAATGGGAAAAGTGTTGGAAAGAAGAAGATGATGATGATTTGAAATAAAAACTCTTTGTTTAAAAGTTCTCAAAACCCCTTTTTGCCCTTTTTCAATAAAAACCCTTTTTAGTGTTATTTAATAATGTTTTCTTTCAAATAAATTAACCCGAACTGGTTTAACCAAACCCGGTTATCTCCCGGGCTCTAAAACCCGAGCGTTACAACTCTTACCCACTTATGGAATTTCGTCCCCGAAATTACCTAACGGAAAAAGATACGGAAATTGTCTTTCCATGTCTTCCTTCCTCTCCCAAGTAGCCTCCTCTACACCTCGATAGATCTCTTACGCAACACTTTCCTATCCGTAGCAATAATTTCAACCGGCTCTTCATCATATGACAGGTCTGGGTTTAACTCAATCTCTTCCACTGACATTACATGAGACGGATCTGACCTATACTTCTGAAGCATCAAAATGTAGAACACATCATTAATCTTCTCTAACACTGTCGGCAGTCTCAATCTACAAGCAACGGGACAGATCCTCTATCTACCTCGTAAGGAGCAATGAATCTCGGGCTTAACTTACCTTTCCTACCAAACCTCATCACCTTCTTCCAAGGTGAGACTTTCAAAAACACTTTTTCTCACACGGCATACTCTATCTTTTTTCTTTTTAAATCGGCATACGATTTCTATTTGTCTGAAGCTACCTTCAAGCGATCACATATCAGTTTTACCCTCTCGGTAGTGCCCTTAAGCAAGTCGGGCATAGGTACAAGCTTCTGTCCGGCCTCGGCCCAACAGATAGGTGTTCTACACTTCCTACCACACAGAGCCTCATACGGTGCCATCTAAATACTAGCCTGATAACTGTTGTTGTATGCAAACTCCACTAACGGTAGATGTTTCTCTAAAGAACCCTGAAAGTCAATGATGCAACACCTCAACATGTCCTTCAACATCTGAATAACTCTCTCTGACTTACCATCTGACTGCGGGTGATACAAAATACTGAAGTTCAACCAAGTACCCAAAGCATGATGCAAACACTCCCAAAATCTAGCTGTAAACCTCGGATCTCGATCTGATACGATCGAAACTTATCTAAGGTGTAGGTAGTATGAACATGTATGAAATGGGAAAACATAGTGAATCTATCGACTACCGCCCACACTGAATTCTTCTTCGAAGGAGTCAAAGTTAAACCCGACACAAAGTCCATGGTAATACGTTCTCACTTCCATTCTGGAATCTTCAATGGCAGTAACAAACCTGAAGGAAATTGATGTTCGGCTTTAACTCGCTGACATACCATACAATTACTCACAAACTCGACCACATCTTTCTTCAACCCAACCCAGTAGTACTCTTCTTTCAACCTACGATACATCTTCGTACTACCCGGATGCATAGCAAACGGACTGTTATGTTCTTCATTCAAGATAGTACGCCTTAACTCGACATCTTCTAGGACTACTATCCTATCCTTGAAACATAAGATCCCGTTCTCACCAAAGCAGAAAATCTGTAGGCCTATCCTCAGCTATATCTTGCATGTGAGGTGCCAAAGACTCGTCTTGCAACTATTTCTCTCGAATCAACTGAACCAACGAAGGTTTAACCTGTAGCTCAGCTATCAAACCACCATCTTGTGACACACTCAATCTCGCAAACATAGCTTGCAACTCAACTGCCACTTTTCTACTCAAAGCATCACCCACTATGTTTGCCTTACCCAGATGGTACTCTATCTGTAACCCCCTTAACCCGGCCTAGACGGTTGACCCGAATTAAGAAAGTCACACGGGGAAAACCAAAGTCAACTCGAAAGTCAACCTTGATTAACGACCCTTTTTTTTCTTTTTAATCTTGTCTAGATGCACATTAACCTTAATTGTGATCACACAAACAACATACTCAAAGATCACAAACATTAGAGATCAAACGGGGACCCAATTGAACAATTTACAACTTTAGGGACCAAAATGTAAATTCTGTAAATTAAGAGGACTCAACCCAAATTAAAGTTATCAACTTGTAATTAGTCAGGTTTCATGCTTCACTGCCAAAATTCAGCTCAAACGGACATTCCAAACACATACAATTGCACAAACAAGATTCAGGACCAAAAAGCAAACAATGCAAAACATTTAACTGCCAATGTCAGCCCCCAACGGTCACGTGTTCCGAAACAGGAAGAGCCTGTTTCGAAACGCGGGGCCGTTCCGCAACGCGTACCGAAACACGGGCTGGCATTGGCCTTTCCGTTTCGGAACGGTCTCTCCCGTTTCGGACGCCTGGGCTGGTTTAGGGCACCCGTTCCGAAACGGTAGGCACTGTTCCGAAACACTCTGCACAGAATGCCACAAGATGCATGCTTAAACATGCAATTAAACATCCATTCATGCTCCAAATGCTACCAAACTTTACCAGCATGAAATTCAACATATAAGAGACATACTTGCATCAACCAAACATCATTATAGCATCACATATAAAAAGCCCCAATTCTAATGGCATGCTTCCTACACAAGCAAACCATCCAAGCATAAAGCCTTCAAACCAAACACACAATGGCCATTACAAGAATCCAGCAAAACAACATCACTAAACATACTTAGGAAGTTCAATACATCTCTCAAAACCACCACATGAGTTTCCCCATTGCCAAATGTCAAAAGCTAAATGTGTTCAATAAAACCTTTCCATACTTGAGCTTAGTTTCCCCTTGGTTGCTTGCCCTCCTTGCTGCCCTCAAGCACCCTAATGTTCTGCATTATTGATTTAAGAAAACGGAAGAGAGCGTAAGCAAAAGCTTAGTGAGGAATGCTCTTTAAAACCATTCAATAATGCATTTATAAATCACTTTACAAAACATACTTCAAACCATCATTTAAACATGCTCAAAAGCATTCTTAAACAAGCAATTCATGCTTCATATCATAACATGTCATATTGGCCACAAGTGATAAGTTCCATCATTTTAAAACAAGTTCAACATAAGACTCACACATGGACTTTTAAACACCATTGTGATCTTATCATTTCCAAGAACCACACAAGGACTTTTAAACACCTTTGTGTTCTTCCCAAGGACTTTTAAACACCTTGGCCCCAAGGACTTTTAAACACCTTGGCCCATGGACTTTTAAACACCATGGCAAGGACCACACAAGGACTTTTAACCACCTTTGTGTCCTTAACAAGAACCATCCAAGGACTTTTAACCACCTTGATGTTCTTAAGTAACAAGGCTCACTCAAGGACTTTTAACCACCTTAGTGACCTTAACAAGAATCATCATGGACTTTTAACCACCATGAAGTTCTTAAGCAACAAGGCTCACTCAAGGACTTTTAACCACCTTAGTGACCTTAACCTTTTCAAAATATCACTTGCCAATATACATCATTATCATCATATAATCCACTGTTTTAAAGCATTAAACCAAGCCATATTCATCATGCATTATAAAGCATCAAACCACATTTAAACAATGCTCAAAAACAAGGAACTCTTACCTTGAGCTTCCTTCAACGTATGGCTTACAAAAACAGCAAATACCATGCTAAATCATGCTTTCAAAACAGAGTTTAAAACATGCAATAAACCACATTGCACAACAATCAAATCATGGCCACCACTAGAGAGTATTTCCGAAAACTTACATTTGAGCTTAGCAAAGTTGTTTAGACTTAAACTAAGCTCCCAAGACATTGGTTTCAAAGCCGAAAACCCAATTTCACTCACCGATTCCACTTCGCTTCTTACCGAAGCACCAATTCAAGCTTCCGGATCAACAACTATTGGATCCAAAGATGCCTCCCCTGTTTTAACACATCAAAGCAGAGGATTAATGCATCATCATGCATTAATAGCTTCAATGAAAGCACCTAAACTCGCTGCTCTCATCCACACACCATTTTCGGCCACCAAACACAACCGAAAATGCCTCCAAACCACTTCTTAACAAAGCCCAACCATAAACCATCACAACTAAGCATCCTTTAACATCATTTAACAACCAAAAAGAGTCTAACAACTTCCTTATACCTCCAGCAACATCAGATCCACAAGATCACCCCAAAAACAACCAAGAACCACAAGCTAAACTTAGGAAATTCAACCTATCCGGGATTGCATCAATCAAAACTCAATTCCTTATCAATTTAATGTTCATTAATCATCAAAAACACATCTCAAATCACTGATTTAACAGATCAAACGAAAATTCATCAAAAATCACCAAATCTTGCATTTTAAGCCAAGATCCATTTAACAACTCAAAATCCATTTATAAAACATCAATTAAGGATTGAGAACTTAGGAATTTCAGTAAAGAACTGATAGTTTAGAGGAGAATGACGTTCTTACCTCCAAACTTGAGTTTCTCCTCTTTAGAGCCAAAAAGCTTGAAAATCCAATTAGCAAATTGCAAGATTTTGTTGTTGTAATGATTAGGAATCCAAAGAGAATTAAAAAGATAGATTTGAGTGACAAAATCAGAAAGAAATCTCTGGAGAGAAAGTGTTTGGGTTGAGAGAAAATGAGAGAAAAGGAAAATTGGAAGAAAATGGAAAGTTGGTTACAAAATAATAAAATGATTTCCCTCCACTTTTCTTAAGCTTTAAAATCAGAATTAAACCTTAAAATATCTTAGAAAAATCTGGAGAAACTCCTTTTGGAATAATAGCTCCTTAAAGATTCAAAGTTTTAACCCTTTCTAAAACAGTCACTCAATTTTCAAAAATTACATTTTGGTCACTAGCCAAAATGTCACCCTTCCAAAACTCATTTTGTAAAATTGATTTCACAGTTCACTTATATATATTAAAAGATGATTTTAGAATATTTTTCCATATTTTTAATGCAACCCGAACTAGGCTTTCCTAATTTCACCTTATTCGATTCGAACAACACTTTGACCAAACCGGTCAACGCTCAAAACTACCAAGCCCAAAATCGGGGCGTTACAACTCTCCCCCCCCCCTTAAGAAATTTCGTCCTCAAAATTTACCTGAAGGAAAGAGATAAGGAAACTGCTTCAGCATGTCTTCCTTCCGCTCCCACGTGGCTTCCTCAACACCTCGATGCTTCCACAGCACCTTCACCAACTCAATGGTCTTGCCACAAAGAACCTTGCTATCCGAATCCAGAACCTTCACCGGTTCCTCATCATAGGTCAAAACCGGATTCAATTCCACTTCCTCCACAGACATCACATGCGAAGGATCAGATCTATACTTCTGGAGCATAGAAACTTGGAACACATCATGAATCTTCTCCAACTCCTGAGGTAACCTCAACCGATACGCAACCGGACCCACGCGCTCAACCACCTCATATGGCCCAATGTACCTAGGGCTCAACTTACCCTTCCGGCCAAACCTCATCACCTTCTTCCAAGGCGAAACCTTCAAGAACACACGGTCACCCACCGCATACTCTATCTCCTTACACTTCAAATCCGCGTAAGACTTCTGCCGATCAGAAGCAGCCTTCAACCGCTCACAAATGAGCTTCACCTTCTCGGTGGTTCCTTTCAACAAAGCCGGCATCGAAACCAACTTCTGACCCGTTTCAGCCCAACAAAGAGGAGTCCTACACTTCCTCCCGTACAAAGCCTCATAAGGTGCCATTTGAATACTTGCCTGATAGCTATTGTTATAAGCAAACTCTACCAAAGGCAAATGCTTCTCCCAAGAACCTTGGAACTCAATCACGCAACACCTCAACATATCCTCCAAAATCTGGATAACTCGTTCAGACTGACCATCCGACTGAGGATGATAGGATGTACTGAAATTCAACCTTGTACCCAGAGCTTGATGCAAACACTGCCAGAAACGCGATGTGAACCGCGGATCCCTATCCGACACAATCGACTTAGGCACACAATGCAGCCGCACAATCTCAGCAATGTACAGCTCCTCAAGCTTATCCAAAGAAAACGTAGTATGCACAGGCAAGAAATGTGCACACTTCGTCAGGCGATCCACAATCACCCACACATAATTCTTCTTCGATGGAGACAAAGGTAAACCAGATACAAAATCCATGGTAACCCTTTCCCACTTCCATTCAGGAATTCTCAATGGTTGCAACAACCCTGAAGGAACCTGATGTTCAGCCTTAACTCGCTGACACACCATACACTTGCTCACAAACTCCGCAACATCCTTCTTTAAACCCACCCAAAAGTACTCATCACGAAGATCACGATACATCTTAGTACTACCAGGGTGCATAGCAAAAGGACTACTATGACCTTCAGTCAGAATAGCACGCCTCAACTCAGCATCATTGGGCACTACTATTCGACTCCCAAAACACAGCACACCATCATCATTAAAGCTGAAATCCGAAGGTCTACCCTCCGCGATATCCTGAACATGAGACACCAAGGAATCATCCAGCAACTGCTTATCCTTGATCAACTGAACCATAGACGGCTTCACTTGCAACTCGGCCACCAGGCCACCATCTCGCGATATACTCAAGCTAGCAAACATAGCTCTCAGCTCAACAGCTACCTTCCTACTCAAGGCATCCGCAACAACATTAGCTTTTCCAGGATGGTACTCAATCGTCAGGTCATAATCCTTGAGCAACTCCAACCAACGTCGCTGCCTAAGATTCAACTCCTTCTGAGACATCAGATACCTCAAACTCTTGTGATCCGTGTACACAGTACACTTCTCACCATACAGATAATGTCTCCAGATCTTCAGAGCAAAAACCACTGCAGCCAACTCGATGTCATGCGTAGGACAATTGCGCTCATGCACTTTCAACTGCTGCGATGCATAAGCCACAACCTTACCCTCTTGCATCAGCACACATCCCAAACCAACATAGGATGCATCACTATAGACCACAAACTCTTTCCCTGATTCAGGCTGAACCAAGATAGGAGCTTGCGTCAAAGCCGCCTTCAGCTTCTCAAAAGCCTGCTGTCTAGCTTCCGTCCACTCATACTTAACATCCTTCTGCAACAACTTCGTCAAAGGAGCAGCAATCTTGGAAAAACCATCCACAAACCTTCGGTAGTATCCCGCCAAACCAAGGAAACTACGGACCTCATGAACAGACTTAGGAACCTTCCAGTTCATCACCGCCTCAATCTTCTGAGGATCAACACGAATCCCCTCAGCAGAAACCACATGACCAAGAAACACCACCTCCTTAAGCCAGAACTCACACTTGCTCAGCTTAGCATAGAGCTGATTCTCCAACAAAGCTTGCAAAACAACCCTCAAATGCTCTTCATGCTCCTCCTCAGTACGCGAGTACACGAGGATATCATCAATGAATACCACAACGAACTTGTCCAGGTATTCATGAAACACACGATTCATCATGTCCATGAAAGCAGCAGGAGCATTTGTCAAACCAAACGGCATCACAAGGAACTCATAATGCCCATACCTTGTCCTGAAAGCTGTCTTAGGCACATCCACATCTTTCACCTTCAACTGGTAATACCCTGACCTCAAGTCAATCTTAGAGAACACAGCAGCTCCCCGAAATTGATCAAAGAGATCATCAATCCTCGGCAAAGGATACCGATTCTTGATAGTCAACTTGTTCAGCTGACGGTAATCAATGCACATTCTCATAGTGCCATCTTTCTTCTTCACAAACAAAACCGGTACACCCCAAGGTGACACACTTGGCCGAATGAAACCACGATCAAGCAGCTCTTGCAACTGCGTCTTCAGCTCCTTCAGCTCCTTAGGTACCATTCTATAAGGAGTAATGGACACAGGAGTTGTATTCTCACACAGCTCAATTCCAAACTCCACCTCGCGATTAGGAGGTAAACCAGGCAACTCCTCAGGAAAAACACCAGGAAACTCCTTCACAACTCTGATATCTTGCACCCTCAACTCCCTAGAGCTAGGATTTATCACAAAAGCTAGAAAGGCTTCACAACCTTGCCTCAGCATCCTGCTCGCCTCCAAGGTAGAAACCACATTGGCAAGAAACTTCACATTCTCACCAACCACAACAACTTCATAATCATCCGCAAGCTTCAGAGAAACTCGCTTATTTTCACAATCCACAACAGCACGATGCTCAGCAAGCCAATCCATACCAAGGATCACATCAAAACCATAGAAAGGCAGCTCCATAAGATCAACATGAAAAACATGCTCTTGAACAACCAAAGGACACCTTCTATACAGCTTTCGAGTCACAACAGTCTCACCAAAAGAACTAGTGACACGAACACCAACATCCAAAGACTCAACAGGCAAACCAAGCAATTCAGCATGCTCACGCAAAATGTATGAATGCGTAGATCCAGAATCTATCAAGGAAAGTAATGACAAGGATCGCAAAGTAAAGGTACCTGCAATCACATCCGCGTCATTCCTCCCTTCACGCTGAGCATACACCCTAGCTTGACCACCACCTTCAGGCTGAATAGCCACCACATAGGCCTCTCCACGACCACCTTCCTCTCTACGCTGGAAATTACCACGACCGCGCCCACGACCTCTCTGCGGTGCAACAACAACAGGAGCACGCACTTGGCCACCAGCCAACATAGGACAATCTCGCCTCAAGTGGTCCGCAGATCCACAATTCCAGCACCCATTACCAGCTGCCGCAACAGGAGCTTGCACCTCCCTCACAGCACGAGGACAATCACGCTTCATGTGACCACTTGAACCACAAATCCAACAAGCACTCGGATCAGCTCTAGCATTACCTCCTCTAGCAGGTGCACCACCACCTCTCTTAGCTGAGGACTGATACTTCTGATCACGTCCCCTCTTGTTCCGACCACCACCGGAACTAAACTCAGCAGCTCGCTTACCAGCACTTGCTCCAGCACCTCTAGCAGATAAACCCAAGTTCATCTCAATATCCTTGGCTCGGCCCACCAACACATCAAAATCATCATACTCGGTGGCCAGCACATACATCTTTACATCTGTCACTAAACCATAACGGAACCTTTCGCACCTCGCCCGCTCATCAGGTACCAGCTCAGGTGCATACAGACTGAGTCGCACAAACTGCACTTCATACTCAGCCACAGTCATGCTCCCCTGGGTAAGAGACATGAACTCACGCTTCTTTTCATCAAGATATCTCACACCAAGATACCTCCTCTTAAACACATTCTGAAAGAATGTCCAAGTCACATCAGCTTCAGTCATTCCAGCAATAGTGGTCGTCCACCACGTATAAGCATCATCCTGCAGCAAGGATACAACACAACCCAGCTTTTGCACATCAGTGCAACCCATCTGACCCAAGATCCTCTTGGTACTCTCCATCCAGGATTCAGAACCCTCAGCAGACATACCCCTGAACTCAGTCCCACCAAGACTGCGCAAACGCTCCAAAGGTAGTCTAACACCAGCATCTCCCTGATGCCCAGCTCCTTGAGCTCCAGCTACTGCCGCTCGAAAAGCACCAGCAATAGCTTGCACCAACATCGTCATGTCAGGCATAGCTTGCCCCTGACCAACCTCAGGTCCAGCAGCTCCAGCACCAGCTGCAGCTTCAGCTCTTTCCCTCTCCGCACCACCACCACCAGGTGGAGGAGGAGGTAACACAGCACTACCCGCATTCTCTTCGTTCTCATTCCCATCCGGGGTCGTAGCTCTCACGCTACTCCTTAACTCTCTACGTGGTGCCATACTTTTACCATGCAATCATAATGCAAATAAAACAAAGTCAGGCCCAACAAGGTAAGCCATCCAAGTATTCAAGCTCAATTTCATTCAAAATCAACATCATCACTTAGCTTTGATTTGGCAATGGGTACCCACAACATGCTACATCACAGCATACAACTCAATTGCACCAAAGTCACAAGCCACTAAGCATGCTTTCAATCAAACAAGCATACATAGCATACATACTTCAATCATGCATACAACCAATCCCAATTACTCGAGAACTCAGCTCTGATACCACCAAATGTAACCCCCTTAACCCGGCCTAGACGGTTGACCCGAATTAAGAAAGTCACACGGGGAAAACCAAAGTCAACCCGAAAGTCAACCTTGATTAACGACCCTTTTTTTTCTTTTTAATCTTGTCTAGATGCACATTAACCTTAATTGTGATCACACAAACAACATACTCAAAGATCACAAACATCAGAGATCAAACGGGGACCCAATTGAACAATTTACAACTTTAGGGACCAAAATGTAAATTCTGTAAATTAAGAGGACTCAACCCAAATTAAAGTTATCAACTTGTAATTAGTCAGGTTTCATGCTTCACTGCCAAAATTCAGCTCAAACGGACATTCCAAACACATACAATTGCACAAACAAGATTCAGGACCAAAAAGCAAACAATGCAAAACATTTAACTGCCAATGTCAGCCCCCAACGGTCACGTGTTCCGAAACAGGAAGAGCCTGTTTCGAAACGCGGGGCCGTTCCGCAACGCGTACCGAAACACGGGCTGGCAGTGGCCTTTCCGTTTCGGAACGGTCTCTCCCGTTTCGGACGCCTGGGCTGGTTTAGGGCACCCGTTCCGAAACGGTAGGCACTGTTCCGAAACACTCTGCACAGAATGCCACAAGATGCATGCTTAAACATGCAATTAAACATCCATTCATGCTCCAAATGCTACCAAACTTTACCAGCATGAAATTCAACATATAAGAGACATACTTGCATCAACCAAACATCATTATAGCATCACATATAAAAAGCCCCAATTCTAATGGCATGCTTCCTACACAAGCAAACCATCCAAGCATAAAGCCTTCAAACCAAACACACAATGGCCATTACAAGAATCCAGCAAAACAACATCACTAAACATACTTAGGAAGTTCAATACATCTCTCAAAACCACCACATGAGTTTCCCCATTGCCAAATGTCAAAAGCTAAATGTGTTCAATAAAACCTTTCCATACTTGAGCTTAGTTTCCCCTTGGTTGCTTGCCCTCCTTGCTGCCCTCAAGCACCCTAATGTTCTGCATTATTGATTTAAGAAAACGGAAGAGAGCGTAAGCAAAAGCTTAGTGAGGAATGCTCTTTAAAACCATTCAATAATGCATTTATAAATCACTTTACAAAACATACTTCAAACCATCATTTAAACATGCTCAAAAGCATTCTTAAACAAGCAATTCATGCTTCATATCATAACATGTCATATTGGCCACAAGTGATAAGTTCCATCATTTTAAAACAAGTTCAACATAAGACTCACACATGGACTTTTAAACACCATTGTGATCTTATCATTTCCAAGAACCACACAAGGACTTTTAAACACCTTTGTGTTCTTCCCAAGGACTTTTAAACACCTTGGCCCCAAGGACTTTTAAACACCTTGGCCCATGGACTTTTAAACACCATGGCAAGGACCACACAAGGACTTTTAACCACCTTTGTGTCCTTAACAAGAACCATCCAAGGACTTTTAACCACCTTGATGTTCTTAAGTAACAAGGCTCACTCAAGGACTTTTAACCACCTTAGTGACCTTAACAAGAATCATCATGGACTTTTAACCACCATGAAGTTCTTAAGCAACAAGGCTCACTCAAGGACTTTTAACCACCTTAGTGACCTTAACCTTTTCAAAATATCACTTGCCAATATACATCATTATCATCATATAATCCACTGTTTTAAAGCATTAAACCAAGCCATATTCATCATGCATTATAAAGCATCAAACCACATTTAAACAATGCTCAAAAACAAGGAACTCTTACCTTGAGCTTCCTTCAACGTATGGCTTACAAAAACAGCAAATACCATGCTAAATCATGCTTTCAAAACAGAGTTTAAAACATGCAATAAACCACATTGCACAACAATCAAATCATGGCCACCACTAGAGAGTATTTCCGAAAACTTACATTTGAGCTTAGCAAAGTTGTTTAGACTTAAACTAAGCTCCCAAGACATTGGTTTCAAAGCCGAAAACCCAATTTCACTCACCGATTCCACTTCGCTTCTTGCCGAAGCACCAATTCAAGCTTCCGGATCAACAACTCTTGGATCCAAAGATGCCTCCCCTGTTTTAACACATCAAAGCAGAGGATTAATGCATCATCATGCATTAATAGCTTCAATGAAAGCACCTAAACTCGCTGCTCTCATCCACACACCATTTTCGGCCACCAAACACAACCGAAAATGCCTCCAAACCACTTCTTAACAAAGCCCAGCCATAAACCATCACAACTAAGCATCCTTTAACATCATTTAACAACCAAAAAGAGTCTAACAACTTCCTTATACCTCCAGCAACATCAGATCCACAAGATCACCCCAAAAACAACCAAGAACCACAAGCTAAACTTAGGAAATTCAACCTATCCGGGATTGCATCAATCAAAACTCAATTCCTTATCAATTTAATGTTCATTAATCATCAAAAACACATCTCAAATCACTGATTTAACAGATCAAACGAAAATTCATCAAAAATCACCAAATCTTGCATTTTAAGCCAAGATCCATTTAACAACTCAAAATCCATTTATAAAACATCAATTAAGGATTGAGAACTTAGGAATTTCAGTAAAGAACTGATAGTTTAGAGGAGAAGGACGTTCTTACCTCCAAACTTGAGTTTCTCCTCTTTAGAGCCAAAAAGCTTGAAAATCCAATTAGCAAATTGCAAGATTTTGTTGTTGTAATGATTAGGAATCCAAAGAGAATTAAAAAGATAGATTTGAGTGACAAAATCAGAAAGAAATCTCCGGAGAGAAAGTGTTTGGGTTGAGAGAAAATGAGAGAAAAGGAAAATTGGAAGAAAATGGAAAGTTGGTTACAAAATAATAAAATGATTTCCCTCCACTTTTCTTAAGCTTTAAAATCAGAATTAAACCTTAAAATATCTTAGAAAAATCTGGAGAAACTCCTTTTGGAATAATAGCTCCTTAAAGATTCAAAGTTTCAACCCTTTCTAAAACAGTCACTCAATTTTCAAAAATTACATTTTGGTCACTAGCCAAAATGTCACCCTTCCAAAACTCATTTTGTAAAATTGATTTCACAGTTCACTTATATATATTAAAAGATGATTTTAGAACATTTTTCCATATTTTTAATGCAACCCGAACTAGGCTTTCCTAATTTCACCTTATTCGATTCGAACAGCACTTTGACCAAACCGGTCAACGCTCAAAACTACCAAGCCCAAAACCGGGGCGTTACACTATCGTAAGTTCATAATCCTTAAGAAGCTCTATCCACCTACGTTGTCTAAGGTTCAGCTCCCTCTGAGTCATCAAGTATTTCAAACTCTTGTGGTTGGTATAAATTGTGCACTTCTCACCATAAAGGTGGTGTCTCCAAATCTTCAAAGCAAACACTACTACGGCTAACTTTATATTATGAGTGGGGTAGTTCTTCTCATGAACCTTCAACTGTCTCGAAGCATAAGCTAAAACCTTACCCTCTTGCATAAGCACACAACCTAAACCTACATACAATGCATCACTGTAAATCACAAACTCTTTCCCCGGTTCAGGCTAAATCAAAATAGGAGCTTCGGCCAAAGCTTTCTTCAACTTCTCAAACGCTTGTTGTCTTGCATCTGACCACTCATATAGAACATTCTTCTGAAGCAATTTAGTTAGCGGTGCCACAATCTTCGAAAATCCTTCGACAAATCTTCGGTAGTACCCCGCCAAGCCTAGGAAACTACGGATTTTGGTCACCGACTTCGGTTGCTTCCAATTCACTATGGCTTCTATCTTCTTGGGGTCAACACTAATTCCATTGGCTAAGATCACATGACCTAGGAAGACTACCTCCATAATCCAAAACTCGCACTTACTCAACTTAGCATACAACTGATTTTCAAGCAAAGTCTGAAGCACTAGTCGCAAATGCTCAGCATGCTCTTCCTTGGTCCTAGAGTACACTAAGATGTCATCAATGAACACCACTAAAAACCTATCCAAAAACTCGTGGAACACTCAGTTCATCATGTCCATAAATGCAACTGGAGCGTTAGGCAACCCGAAAGGCATTACTAAGAACTCATAGTGCCATTAACGTGTACAGAAGGTTGTCTTCGGTATGTCCACATCTTTTACCTTCAACTGATAGTAACCAAATCTCAAATCAATATTCCAAAATATTGAAGCACCTCTCAACTGATCAAGAAAATCATCTATACATGGCAAGGGATACTTGTTCTTTACTGTTACCTTGTTCAACTGCCTATAGTCTATACACATCCTCATACTCCCATCCTTTTTCTTCACAAACAAGACCAGAGCACCCCACAAGAAATAATAGGCCTAATGAAGCCTCTATCTGACAGTTCTTGAAGTTGTGTCTTCAACTATTTCAGTGTCATTCTATACGGAGCAATAGACACGGGTGCAGAATCGAAATACGTCTCAATAGCAAACTCAACTTCCCTATTTGGAGGCAAACTCGGCAACTCTTCCGGAAAGAAACACAGAAAATCACAAACTGTTCTGATGTCTAGCGGTCTAACCTCACCCATATTCGGATTCATCACATAAGCCAAATACGCCTGACAGCCCGAATCTATCAATCTCTAAGCTTCTAAGGCAGAAACAACATTGGACAAGAACTTAATGTTCTCGCCAACCACTACAACTTCAAAATCCTCCGTAAACCTCAAGGAGACTCTTTTGGTCTCAAAGTCTACCCTAGATCTATGCTCTACGAGCCAATCCATGCCCAAAATCACATAAAAACCATAAAACGACAATTCCATCATGTCAACTGGAAACACATAGTCCTGAATCATCAAAGGACACTTCTTATACATCTTCCTAACTACCACGGTCTCACCGAAAGAACTAGTGACATCCACACCTACTTCTAACCACTCATACGGTAAACCTAGAGATCTTGCATGTTCACCCAAAATGTACGAATGTGTCGAACCTGAATCTATCAAAGAAAGCAAAGTCAAAGGCTGTAACGAGAAATTACTTGTGATGAAATTCGTGTCATTCTAGCCTTTTGTTGTGCATACACCCTAGCTGGTCCTCCACCCTCGAGCTAAACTGCCACCACATGAGCTAAGTTCCTCTGACCATCGTTCCTCGGCTGAAAATTACCTCGACCGCGCCAATGGCCTCTCTGATGCTCAAACCCCCTAGCAAGAGCTGGTCCGCCCCTAGTCGGGTGTAGACAGTTACGCCTCAAATGATCTCAGGAACCATAGTTCCAACATACCCCAAAGGTACCCATACACTCACCTGAATGGCATCCCCCGCATCTAGTGCACTCAGGAGTGTGAACATCAACCCCATGGCCCTGATGGTTTCGTCCATGGCTACCGCCCCTATGTCTCGAATCGGGCTGATACCTTCTATCTTTGTGCCTCTTGGCATGATCTCTGTCCCAATCTGCGTGTCTCTTCCCGAAATCAGACCCACTAGCACGAGTACTCGAGCCTAAGTTCTGCTCAATATCTTTGGCCCTAGAGACAAAAACATCAAACTCAGTGTAGTCAGAAGCGAGCATATAATTCTTCACATCCCTAGTCAAACCATAACAGAAATGCACACACTGTTCCCTCTCACTGGGAACCAACTTGGGAGCATATTGGCTCAACCTCACAAACTGGACCTCATACTCTGACACCGTCTTACTACCCTGAACCAAGGCCATAAATTCTCTCTTCTTTTCATCTTGATATCGAACTCAAAGATACTTCTTCTTAAAGGTTGTTCAGAAGAATTCCCAAGTGACATCCGCTTCTGTCATACCCGAAGTAACAATAGTCCACTAAGCATACGTATCTCTATGGAGCAAGGAGACAACACAACCCAACTTACGAGTGTCTGAGCACTTTATCTGACCTTAGATTCGTGTATTACTCTCGAGCCAAGCCTCTGAACCCTCGGAAGTCAAACCACGGAACTCAACTGCGCACAAGCTACGAAGTCTCTCAAGGGGTAAACATGTCCCTACACCCTGAGGTGGTGCTACAGCATGCATACCAGCTAAAGCTGTCTGAAAAGCCCATCTATAGTCTGAATCCAATGAGTCATCTCCGCACCTGCCAGATCATGACCCGCATGAGCTCCATTACCCCCAACATTTGCACCGGTCTGAGGTCCATTACCATCACCTCCAGCATTCGCACCGGCCTGAGGCACATTACCTCCGACATCCGCCCCATTACCATCGGGAATAGGAGGAACATGAGGCACATCCCCGGGTGCCTGGTCACCCGCTCTAGGCCGTCCTCTCGGTCTTACCATAACGAAGATAAAATCTAAAACAACAAACACATCACACACAAGAAAATATTAGGTTAGCAAGGGCAAGGATCCGAGTGCTCAAGCTCTTTTAAATCGAAACCATTTCCAATAACAACACCTACCAATGGGAACACTCGATTAAACTTCAACCAACAACAAGAACAAGAAAACATGCTTCCACACACCGTGCAATGGCAAACAAAACAAACAAACCAACTTACCTTCCTGAGAGACCTCGTAACTGAGGCTCTGATACCACCAAATGTAACCCCCTCGTTCTGGCCTAGCTAACAGACCGAACCGAACGGGTTACAGGGGGAAAACCAAAGCGAAACCCGCTAAGGCCTCACTCCAATTAGCAACCATATTTTTTTCATTTTATTTATCTTGCCTAAATACCACCTTTAATCATATGCGTGGAGGCAACAACGGAAAAAGTGAAAGCGAAATACGAACCAATCAGAAGGCATACGATAATTTAAACTTACCAAGTAGCTTATTTGTCGGATTTTATGTTCACGAGGCAAAACCATCATAAAGGGGCACATATAACTCATTTAGGAAGCATACGAGCATTAGGGGCTAAAACGTGACATTCGGAAACCTTCAAAGATGCTTTTAAACCATTTTAACTACCTGCGTTTCGAAACAGGCATGCCCGTTTGAAACATGGGCTTCATTTAAAAAGTAACACAAAGCCTTTCCGGAATGGTCTCACATGGTTCCGGAACAGGAACCTCCAGTGGCCAAACATATAGGAACGGCCCTACATGGTTCCGAAACAGGAACCTCCAGTGCAAAACGTACCAAAACGGCACCACCCCTGTTCCGATACGGGTAACCCTGGAGCTCGACCGTTCCAAAACCATACCAGACGTTCTGAAACACCTAGACACAGTTTGGCCCGAAAACACATTTCGACATCTCCAAACGTTCCCAAACTTACCCCAAACCATCACAAACCACATAACAACTTTTTATACAAACAATTTAGAGGCAAAACACCCTAAACATGACTTCAAACATGCATACACGCAACAAAATAGATCTCAAGCCCAAAGATCATTAGAACACTTAGCTTCGAAAACACCAACAAGTCAAAAAGCAAGGTAGTCTACCAAAAGCCATAACAAGCCCCAACATATCATGGTACCAACATTTAAAACATTCTAACAACTTAAACAAAGCCAAACATAGGAGTTTGAACGCCAACTACCTAACATAAGGTCTAGTATTTCCATTGTCTAAGCATTATTACAACCACAAAACCATACTTTGAGCTTAGCAAGAACTCCCAAGAACTCCTCCCTTGCCCACTTGCCTCCTGGAGCCTCTAACGATCTGCATTGTTGGGAAACGAGAGCGTAAGCTTAAAAGCTTAGTGAGCGGAGCTCTGAAACACAACAACAATGTAGTTTAAAACATAAATCTTAGTTTTGAAAGAAAAACCTTTTAAGAAGGAGATGAAATAACGCAAGCATAGACGAAACATGGTCTGCACATGCACAACCATCCCAGTGGGACTACACATCACCGCACACAACAACTAGCATTTTTCCGATGGGACTACACATCACCGTACTCATCTACTAGTCACTACCGGTGGGACTATACATCACCGTATACAACTACTAACCACCACGTGAGGCTTGACATCAACTATGACTACACAACAACATTAAAACGGAGGGTAAACGCAATCCACATTTCACACAACAACACGAATATTCGCACACACCAACACTTAACGGAACAAGGAAAAATAGACGAACTTACACTTGGGTTTAGGTTAGCCCTTAAGGCTCCACCTAAACCCTTGAGAATACCTCTTTGAACCATTTTCAAGTTTTAAAACATTTCCACTCACCGATTGAGCCCAAACGAAAGTCGAAACACTAATCTCAAGCCTCCGCAACACCCGGTATCTCATCCAAAGTACCCGAATCAATCTTCTCTGCTTCAAGACAACCCAAAACAGAATATTAGGATGCTAAAATACTTGTAAACCAGCAACTACCCAGAAATCCACTCCTTGCAACCAAAACACATTGATTCAAACCCAAATTTCACCCAAAACTTCATCAATTTCGTTCTAGACAAACCCCAAACCGGATCCATCGATTTCAACCATCAAAACACATCCAATATCATCTAAAAACATCTCCCAACATCAAAGGAACCACCAGCCACGATTTCAACCCAAAACCAAGCCAAAAACTCTACCTTTTCAACCCAAAAATCCCATTTTTAGACCCATTTTGGGTTTCCTACTATGAGCCACCATTTTAGCATTTTTAAGACACCAAAATAAGATTAAAAACACCCTTAAACATAGCATCAAAAGACCTAAACGAAAATCCCTACATTTTACTATTTTTCAAACTCAAGCATTTTTGAAATAACTCTAAATAATGGATTTTTAAGGAAAATTTAACTAATGACAACTTAAGGAAAGAAAATTCAAAGAAATGGAATGCTTACCTTGAAAACTTGCATGTGGGAAAAAGGGTGGGAGCAATGGAATAGTAACAATGGAGGTTTTTGAGAAAAGCAAATGGGAAAAGTGTTGGAAAGAAGAATATGATGATGATTTGAAATAAAAACCCTTTCTTTAAAAGTTCTAATAACCCATTTTTGTCTTTCTTCAATAAATACTCTTTTTAGTGTTATTTAATAATGTTTTCTTTCAAATAAATTAACCCAAACCGGTTTAACCAAACCTGATTATCTCCCGGGCCCCAAACCCCGGGCGTTACACCTGAACACAAGAGTAATTCGAATCAAACTTCAATATACACAATTCTCAAAATACTAAATAAATTAAATGTAAATAGTAAAACAGTCTTTCGGGTTCGAATTTGGGAAAACGGGCTACGAATTTGGAATCAAGACGTCAAAAAATATAGAGTTAACTTTGACTAAAAAAGTCAACGGTCAACGACGGTCAATGGTCAACAATCAACGGTCTATGACACTCGACGGTCAATGGTGCTAACGTCAACTGGACAAGTCAAACGCTGACGTCATCTGGTACGGTCTGATCGGTTCGGTTCACTGACTCGGTTCAATCTGATGGGCTCGGTTCAGTTTGGTTTGGTTTGGGCTCACTAGACCGGTCCGGTTTAGGCGTCTCCCTCTACCTTGGCTCACTACTGGTTTGGGTCTAACCCAACACCCACACAATGGCCCACGGCCTATATCCCCTTTAGCCAACTGAACAATTAAGGTTTCACACCCCTGACGGTGCCACTCGCCGATGAGAATTCCGGTGACCATAAAGGTTATATTTCGAGCAAAACACACAACGAAAAATGGTAAAACACAAATTGAATCTGAATAAACCCAAGCTCGACTAAACCTTACCCCAAAAATACAAAAATGGAAAATAAAGCGAATAGAACGACATCGCAAGAAAACCCGAGAGGTTTTGCTCAGATTCTGAACAAGGGACGACCAACGAGGAATAATAGTTGAGTGAGTTTTGGTCGAAACTGAAAGGGGAAGCGAGGGGTGGTCTCGGTTTGTCGAACGGACGGCGGCAAACCCTTAGCCAGAGCTAGATCGAAAAATATGGAAGGTGGAGGTTATATGTGTTGAGAGATTGAGAGAGATAGGGGAATGAGGTGCGGTTGAAACAAAGAAAATGGGAAAAAGAAAACCCTATGCTGAAAAACATGAAATTATACCCTAACTGTTGGGTAAATTACGAAATAAAGGTCTTAGCTTTTACCCACTTTTCAAAAGAAACATTGAAGTTTTGATTCTTTCTAATTTAGTCCCTAAATCAACTTAGGTTTCCAAAACAAAATTTCCAAATTATTGAGGTTCTGAATTAGGTATTGAATCAATTTAGGGTTTTAAATTTGGTGGGAAAATTGGGGTGTTACAGTGACCATGTCCATTATTTATGAATTATGATATCCTTAGATATCTATTCACAAGTTATGTTGAAATCTGTTCATAAATTTTAGAAATCTTACATTTAAATTGTTTAGGCTGATTTATGGTTTTAGGCCGTCTATTATGTTATAATGTGAGAATTTAACCTTTCTATTTACATTTTTTATTATGGGACCCTTTCAACTCAATTTGCTTCATTTATAATGTTAGTATTCGAACTTCATACCTGATTATAATTTATACTAGACCAACTGATTGTTCCAAACAAATTTATTTCATTCACAACGTTAATATTCAATCCTCTGACCTTATTTAACGGATCCAATACATCATTCCACTAGATCAACTAATTATTACTGTTGGATTAAAATCTAAGGCAGAGATTAAAATCATAAGAGACCGATACTATTTTTAACAAGAGAGACCAGACCTATTACTGTTGGACCATCTCAAACAGAGACTTTGAATTTAAGGCAGTTCATATTTCTGGTATCAATGGGGAGATATGTCGAGGATATAACCAGGGAAACTAATCTATATACTCTAGGGGCTGACATTAATGTTGTTTATTAACACACAAATTAAACAAATGAAGCAAAACATGGTAACTTATGTGTTGTATAGACATTCAATATATCCTTAAATCTCAAAAGAAGACAAGCTAGAATTGTGGTGGCCACACTACCTAAAAAATGGTATATACCGACGGACACAAATTTGTCGATAAAATATAAAAAATTTATCGGTATATGGTTTAAACCCTTTTACCGACAGATAAAATGAAAATTTCGACAGACAAAGTACCGTCAGTAATACGCTTGTCGGTATAAAGTTATACTGACGGACAAAACTGTTGGTATAGATATCCCGACCTTATACCAACGGACAAAACCGTAGGCATAGATATGGACTACCCCGATAAATTAGGGTATATATTTTGACGAATTTTTTTTTGTCGGTATATGTTACTTCTTTTACTGACGGTTCGTCCGTCGGTATAGGTATTATTTGTGCTGACATTTTATCCGTCGGTATAGCTTTTATCTGTACTAGCGGTTTGTCCGTCGGTATATATTACGACTTTTACTGACGATTTTATGCGCCGGTATATGTATCATGTAAGATCTATATAAAATATTTATACTGACAGTTTTGTCCGTCGGTATAGGTGTAATTGGTATGTATTTGTTTTTTTAATATTAATAATTATTAATGCATTTCATTGTTTTTATTTAATATTTTTTATTTTAAATATTAAAATTACTAAAACTATTATAACAAAATATATTTCATTTTTAAAGGAAAAATATTCGATTTAATGTTCAAATAAAAAAACATGTAATACATAATCAGTAAAATATGTACCTACAAGTCTAGTACATGCGAAAAAAATATGCAAGCAAATATTCTTTTTTTTTAATAACTTACATAATAAAAGCTAGAAATAATTGACGATCCTCCTCTATTGTGTGCTTGGATCATTTGCATTTGTATTCTGTTGATTTGTTGAAGACAAGGATTGACTGGTACAATTGATTGCTGCTGAAGCACTACCAGCATCAGGAGTTACTTATTAAAAGCAATTAAAATAATGAATTTAAATAAAAATGAATGGAGTAATAAGAAAGAAAAGCATCCATATCAGGCACATGTAGATCTGGACATTGTTGTTGAAAGTAGGGTAGAAAGCAAGTTTCAAAAAAAATTCTAATTTCGCAACCTTAGATTTCAACCCTTCCACTTCTTCACTATTTTAGACCGATTGTGAAGGTCCAGATTCATAAGAAGAACGATTGTGAGCTGCTCCTACACAATGAACACATCCTCTTCTTTCTGGTCCCTTAACTTGAGCAAACACATCATTTGACCATGAAATTTGTAATAAATTCTCAAAAGACGAGCTTTCATTTCACTTCTCTTAAATATGTTCCAAAAAATATAATCAAGTTAAACAAATAATATAATAATCATATTATATTTATATCAAACACGTATACAAGACTTACTAATAATAAATTACCACAACAACCGCGGCCCTGAAATTCACGATGCTTTCATCTTTGCGTGTACGAGATTGAACATTGACATCAACTCGTGTTGCTGGGATTCCGTTAGATTCTGCAGTCTGACATTAAGAAAACAGCGAGAGATATTAGAAACAATTGTTATTTTTCAAATCAATGGTAATAATAAAGAAAATTGTACGCACCAAGTCTTCAATAATCCGAGGGAGAGATCTTGTTCCTGTGCAATGTGGTTCACTTAGCTTTGACCTATTTGATCTATTTGTGGCACTTTGTTCATATTCGAATTATAAGTAATAAATTGTTAATAAAAGTTATAGAAATTATAAAACGTAGTATTTTACCATTGCTTTTGAGGACAACCAATATTCAACAAGTGTCTTCAATTGGTCCAAATTCACTCGTGGATCCTTGCAATTTTCAACGATCTGCTCTATAGTTTAGTTCTCATCAAATATTTGAGATTTCAATTCATTTTTCCACTGCCTTCATTTGGTATTCATATCTAAGAGAACCTATTTCTTAACATGTTTTAGTGTGGCTTCATCAACGCCTTCCTCCGAATCAAATAGTTGGAATTGAGACGATTGGGAGGCGACGAAGACGATTGGGAGGCGATGGAGACGACTGAGAGGCAGTGATTGTAAAGGTTTGCTTTGGGTATAGTTAAAACGATGAGTTTAAAGTAATAAAAAATAAAATAAAACCCAAAAAAATTAACTTGCCTATACCGACAGTGGGAAATATTGTCGGTATATATTTTACCTATACTGACACACTGGTTTACCTATACCGACAGTCACAATAACCGCCGGCATAAACTACACCTATACCAACAAACACAAAAACTCTTCGGTCTATGGTTTACCTCTACTGACGGTCCAAATACATCGTCGGTATATGTATTTACTGTCGGTATATATTACATCTATACCAAAAAATTATGTATCTGTCGGAATACATCAGGACTTTTATCGATATTGTTATTTTTTATTGGTATATAGTATCTATAGCAACGCAATTTGTCCGTCGGTATACCTGAGTGTCGATATATGTACATTTTGTTTGTAGTGCCAACACAATGAATCAATGTCCCAACGTAAAGACAAACTTGCTTTTATGGTACATAAAAGGAGAATGTTGGAGGGGGTGGTTTTCAAACAGCCAATTAAACGGCAAAAGGGTGAAAAGATATGTCAATTATTGGGGTGGTGAGGCTAAAAGCTTTACTCATTATTTTTTTAATTGAAATGTCGGTTTCATTGAACAAAAACAAAAACACAGAGAGAAATTTTTTTAAAACAAACACAACAATAAAGCAAAAAAAAAAAAGCAAATTTGTAGAAGTAGAACACAAATACACCACACAACAACAAAGCAAGAAAGAACAATCTTGTAGAAGTAAAACACAAACACAGAAAGCTACATAAGATAAGACTCAACGAGTTTCCAAAACCAACAGGAAAAGCCAAACAAGAACAGAACCAGCAATATCACTTTTTCATTTGCATGATGCTTCGGGGGTCACCGAAAGATAAAGTATGTGGAGAAATACAACAAGAACAACCATTAAACGGTCACCACGTCAAGAAGCTAGGAACACTACAATAAATTTGTTCATTGGTCGCATCTAAAATATTGTCATGAAAACTTACATTTACGTCACTATTTGTATTTTGTGACACAAAACTTGATGTCAGACGTTCATCATGCTAGGTGTGTCGCTAAATGTCTAGCGTGGCGATATACTTGTCTTCGACACATATTGTAGAGAATATAGTGACGTTAATGTGCAACGTCACCTATAACTTGTATTCAGTGAAGGTTATTTTCATCATTAAATGAAATAAAATTTCGTCATTGATCATTTGTATCGTCACCAATAATACGAAAAATTTGTTGTATAAGTGACGAAAATAATATCGTCACATTGTTATTGACATAGTATATCGTCACCTAAAAGTAGTATGAATGACGATAGTGCATAACGTCACTTAATGATTTATATTCGATGACAACTAATTACGTGTAACACCCCAAAGTGGGGTAATTTATTTGAAATAGTTTAATTGCATTTCAGGGACTTGTTTGAAAAGATTTTAAATTTTAAAAGCTAATGTTGAAAACTCTTGGATGTTTGAGGACTTGGGCTTGATTGAACCTTTACCACTTGGCCTTCAGAAATGAAATGAAGGGAAAAAAAAGAAATAACACTATAGGGATTTGATCTCGTGTCCTTGGTATGGTAAGTATTGTTTTAACCAACAGAACTACGGTTCAATCTAATTATAAGTTACCTTGACTTAATCTTAAGTCTATCTTTTGAATCTTTGTTATTCAAAATAATTAAAACAACAACCAACCCCCCACCTATCGCATTAATTGTCGTCCTGTCATTGAAAGAGGGAGGGAGTTTCAGGGTGCGTTTTATGTTCCCCCCGGAAACTTAATCGTCGATCTAAGCCACCGTCGGTCAGTGGTGTTCACTGCTCACATCATCGGAAGCGTTGCGTTGTCCCGACCAGACCCCGTCGGCCACTCGCGCATCAAAGCAGCCGTTTATCGTGGGCAACAGTTTGAAAGTTTCGTTTTTCCCTATCGCCGTCTCTTTTTACCGATTCTGGCCACATCAGTCGTCCTATCATCGCAACACCACTGTCAACAGGTTCCTCACGTCACGGTGAGCAGAACTGTGAAACAAATATTTTAATTTTGATATAACTAAAAACCTAAGGACTAAATTGAAAATGTCAAAACGAATTTTAAGTCCTCAAAATATCCCTATATAATTTTAATAATATGCCTAAGTTAAAAACTTGCCTTTCAAATATTTTTTTCTAAGTGTTTCAAACCAGAAACAGTGATTTTCAAGCACCCGTTTCGAAACGGCCCAGATGCGTTTCGAAACGTTTTCATCACTGTCGACCACCGTTCCGGAACGTGTATCGAAACACTTGTAAACGTTTCAAAACGGCATAAATTGTTTCGAAACTGTTCTTCATATTGGATTTAAAAAGGGCTAACGGTTTCAAATATTTGCTGAATTTTAAATATAAAAGGGGTGTTTCGAAACGGATCAAGGTCGTTCCGAAATGACCCTTGATAGTAGCAATTTCGTTTCGAAACGGATTCATATCGTTTCAAAACAGGTCTTAAGATGAATTCAAAAATATGACCGTTATGTGTTTTTAACTGATTTTCTGAAAGTAGTTAAGGCGTTTCGAAACGGGCTAAGACCGTTCCGAAACGACCCTTGACAGTGGCAAAATCGTTCCGAAACAGCCCTAAGACGTTTCGAAACGGGCTCTTAAATGCACCCCAACGGCTCTTTCTATTTTAGTCCGTTCCGAAACAGGTACCCCGTGTTCCGAAATGGGTTGGTGCAGACTGCATTTATGGTGGCAAGAGAGGGTTCCAACGGCTCCATTTATGTTCCCAACCACCCAAACGGCTAGAAATCAATGAAGAGGTATAAAAGACACATCAAAAAGCTACAGCAACAACTATTGAACTTCAAGCAAACACTTATTCATCAAATCCAAGCAATTGTGCTAAATTTCATATTTGTCTAGAAATCCCAATTTGTGTTCTTCATTCATACTTTGTAAAATTGGGTTGAGTGCTTGTATTGGGGCTATCATTTGTATTGAGAGATACCTTATTAGCCTTCAAATTTTCTTGTTCACTTGTGTGAGGATTGGGTTGATTTTTGGGTAGAAAAATCAACCGAAATTGTAAAGGGTTGCCTCCTTGTCCTAGAAAAGGGGAAGAACGATTTAGTGGAATTGTTGCAAATCCTTAGTGAAGCTAAGGTAGTGGATGTAGAGTTCATTTGAAACTTGAACCACTCTAAATCTCTTGTCCATCATTTTTTAATTTGCCAATTTCCACCACAAACTTTTAAATTTCCAATTCACCCCCCCCTCTTGGTTAATTTCGATCTTGCGATCCACTCAACAATTGGTATCAGAGCTTAACTCTTTGAGGATTAACAACCACAAGAGGAGATCCTTGGAAGAGTGTGATCATCAAAATATCAAGAGATGGCTTCAACCTCCGGTTCCGGCATGTACGAGTCACAATTGACCACAAAGCCTCCTTTCTTCAATGGTGACAACTATTCTTTTTGGAAGAATAAAATGCGTCTATTCATCAAGTCTAGTGACTATCTTGTGTGGGATGTCATTGAGGATGGGCCATACATTCTATTGAAGCAAGACGGTGAAGGCAAGATGGTGTTGAAGAAGAAAGCCGAAATGAGTGAAGAGGAGAGGAAAAAGATTCAAGTCAATGATAAAGCTCTCCACATGCTATTTTGTGCTTTCGGTCCGGACATCTACTCAAAGGTCTCATCAATTGAAAGTGCCAAGGAAGTGTGGGACACTCTTGAGACCACTTATGAAGGCACCAATGATGTCAAAGAAACTAAGATTGGACTTCTCAATCTTAGTTATGAAAACTTCAAGATGGAGCCCGATGAGACGGTGTCAAAGATGTTTGATCGATTCTCCACGATTGTCAATGGTCTAAAGGGCTATGGAGAGATCATACCGGAAGACAAGCTTGTCCGGAAGCTACTCTATTCACTTCCCGAATCTTGGGATGGGAAGAGAACCGCTATCATCGAAGCAAAGAATTTGAAGACTTTGAAGCTTGATGAACTTGTGGGTTCTCTACTTACTCATGAGATAATGAAGCAAGGAAGGGAAGATGAGAAAAAGAAAGAAGAGAAAAGAGTAGAGAAGCTTGAGGTTGAGAAGAAGAAGAAGATGGGTATAGCTCTCAAGGCTAAAGCTTCACAACTTGATGAGAGCTCATCTAGTGATGAGGATAAACTTGAAGAATTGGCTATGATAGCCAAAAGGTTCTCACGCTTCATGAGGTCCAACCGGGGTAGAAAAATCCAAAGAAAGATGGACTTCAAAAAGAACAAAGAAGAAGGAAAGGATCCCATCATTTGCTATGAGTGCAAACAACCCGGCCACATCCGTTCGGAGTGCCCTCAACTCAAGAAGAAGGGCTTTGAGAAGAAGAAAAGACTCAAAGCCAAGCTTGCTACTTGGAGTGATGAGGAGTCATCGGAGGATGACGAACAAGAAGTGGCTAATCTTTGTCTCATGGCACTTGAGGAAGATTCCTCCTTGGTAACCTCTAACTCATCTACTTTAGATTTTTCATATGAATAGTTAAATGATGCATATGATGAGTTACAAGAGGTATATGATGCATTAGTTGAGAAGTTTAAAGAGTCGGTCATTAAAAACAAGAAAATCATTTTAGAACTAAATGAGAAAAATGACTCACTCACTCAAGCTAATTCAAAATTTGAGAAAAAGATATTAGGATTAAAAGATGAGCTAAAATTCTTTCAAGATGAAAATGTTGATCTTAATAACCTTTTATCTCAATGTAATAGTGAACACCAAAAGGTGTTGGGTGAGCTAAATGAGCTCAAAAAGTCTTTAAAAAATGTTGGTAGTGTCAAGCATGAATTAGGAGAATCCTCTAGAACACACCAACCTAAGAAAAAGACTAATTACTATAAACAAGGTAGCTACCCTAGACATAGTAGAGCTAAAAGAATTAGAAGTGTATGGGTTCCTAAGGAACTTGTAAAATCTAATAATATTATTGCTATGTCATCTTGGATTCCTAAGGGAACCAAGGTTTTGGGAGCTAACACTCATGGACCCAAAATGATTTGGGTACCAAAAACCAAAGTTTAATATCTTTGTTTGTAGGGGGAGCATTGCTACAAGGCCAAGGCACAAAGTCAAAACTCATGGTACCTTGATAGTGGATGCTCGAGACACATGACCGGAGACAAGAGTCGATTCATGGATCTAAAGCCAAAAAGGGGAGGAGTAGTAACATTTGGTGACAACTCCAAAGGCCACATTAAAGGTATTGGCTCCATAGGTAATCACTCTACCATTCTTATTGAAAATGTCTTATATGTCGATGGTCTTAAACACAATTTATTGAGCATAAGTCAATTGTGTGATAAAGGATTTAATGTTTTATTTGATAAAAATGGATGCAAAATAGTAGACATTAAATCTAATAATATTATGCTCATAGGTCATCGCATAGGAAACATATACATGGTGCATTTAGATGACATACATACATCTCATGCATGCTTAGTTGCTCAAAATGAAAATGATGCATGGTTGTGGCATAGGAAGCTAGGACATGCTAGCATTAGTGTTTTGGAAAAACTAGTCTCTCTAAATCTAGTTAGAGGTTTGCCCAAAATAAAATTTTCAAATGATAAAATTTGTGATGCATGCTCAAAGGGTAAACAACATAGGTCTTCCTTTAAATCCATTAATGATGTTTCTACTAGTAGATGCTTACAATTAATTCACATGGATTTATTTGGGCCAATTAGGACTATGAGCTTGGGTGGTAAATCTTATGCTTTTGTGCTAGTTGATGATTTTTCTAGATTTACTTGGGTTCTCTTTTTAAGTACTAAAGATGAGGCTTTGGAAAAATTCATCACATTGTCAAAATTAACCCAAAATGATCTTGAACTTAGAATTTCACATATTAGAAGTGATCATGGAACCGAGTTTCAAAATTTAGGGTTTGAAGAATTTTTGAATGAAAATGGTATTAGCCATAATTTTTCGGCTCCTCGAACTCCTCAACAAAATGGGGTAGTTGAGAGGAAAAATAGAACTTTACAAGAAATGGCTAGAACTATGCTTTGTGAAAACAATTTACCTAAATATTTTTGGGCGGAAGCCACAAACACCGCTTGTTATATTGTAAATCGAGTAATGATTAGGCCAATTTTAAAGAAAACACCTTATGAGATTTTGAAATCTAAAAAGCCTAACATTAGCTATTTCCACCCTTTTGGGTGCAAGTGTTTTGTTTTAAATAATGGAAAAGACAACTTAGGTAAATTTGATGCAAAAAGTGATGAAGCCATTTTTATATGTTACTCTTTAACCTCTAAAGCCTATCGAGTATTTAACAAAAGAACTTTAGTAGTAGAAGAATCTACTCATGTTGTATTCGATGATAACCTCCTTCCTAGGAAGGATTCTTGTGATGATGATGATGTAGGAATCATAAATGTCTTTGATGGAGGTCAAACTTCAAAGGAGGATGAGATTCCAACAAAGGAAGAGGACTCACAAGATCCACCTCTTGAAGCCTTGAAGGACTTGGCCATTGAGGAAAAGGAAGTGAGCTACCCAAGGGAGTTGAACTATGTCAAAGATGGTGAAATCTTGGGTGATCCATCCAAGGGGGTAACCACTCGTTCTTCTCTTAGATTAATGAACCATGTTGCATTTATCTCATGCATAGAGCCTAAAAACATAAAAGAAGCATTGAAAGATGACTTTTGGATTATGGCTATGCAAGAAGAGTTAAATCAATTTGAGAGAAGTAATGTATGGACATTAGTTGATAGGCCTAGTAATCAATCTACAATAGGAACTAAATGGGTCTTTAGGAACAAACTAGATGAGAGTGGTAACATTCTGAGAAATAAAGCTAGACTTGTAGTACAAGGTTACACTCAAGAAGAGGGAATAGATTTTGATGAAACCTATGCACCCGTAGCTAGAATGGAAGCCATTAGGATGTTGCTTGCATATGCATGTTATCATAATTTCAAGCTTTTTCAAATGGATGTTAAAAGCGCATTTTTAAATGGTTTTATAAATGAAGAAGTGTATGTGGAACAACCACCGGGTTTTGAAGATTCAAAATTTCCAAATCATGTTTTCAAACTCACCAAAGCTCTTTATGGTTTAAAACAAGCTCCTAGAGCTTGGTATGAAAGGCTTTCAAATTTTTTGATTGAAAAAGGATTTGAAAAAGGTAAGGTGGACACTACACTCTTTATAAAAATGTATAAAAATGACATCTTAGTAGTTCAAATTTATGTTGATGATATTATTTTTGGTTCTACTAATGAATGTCATTGTCAAGAGTTTGCTAAGTTAATGCAAGGTGAATTTGAGATGAGCATGATGGGGGAGCTCTCATTCTTTTTGGGACTCTAAATCAAGCAAAAGAAGGATGGCACCTTCATCAACCAAGCAAAATACATAAAGGATATGCTCAAGAAGTTTGGCTTGGAGAATGCAAAGCCTCAAGCCACTCCTATGAGCTCATCTACAAAGCTTGACAAAGATGAAGGAGGTAAGTGTGTTGACTCTAAGCTTTATCGTTCTATGATTGGATCTTTGCTTTACCTTACCGCAAGTAGACCGGATATCTTGTTTAGTGTTTGCTTGTGTGCTAGGTTTCAAGCTAGTCCTAGAGAGTCTCACCTTATAGCCATTAAGAGAATCTTTAGATACCTTAGAGACACTCCTTGTTTAGGCCTTTGGTATCCTAGAGACTCTACCTTCAACCTTCATGCTTACTCAGATGCGGATTATGGGGGTTGCAAAATTGATAGGAAAGGTACTTCGGGAACGTGCCAATTCTTAGGTAGTATGCTCATATCTTGGTTCTCTAAGAAACAAAATAGTGTAGCCTTATCTACCACCGAAGCCGAGTACATATCCTTAGGGAGTTGTTGTGCTCAAGTCCTTTGGATGAAGCAACAACTCTTAGATTATGGAATTAAAGTTGAAACCATACCCCTAAAATGTGACAACACTAGTGCAATATGCTTAACTAAAAATCACATCCAACACTCTAGAACCAAACACATAGAAATAAGGCATCATTTCATTAGAGATCATGTCCTTAAGGAAGATGTGGTTATAGAGTATGTAGACACCTTGAATCAATTAGCGGACATTTTTACAAAACCCTTAGACAAAGAGCGTTTTTGGTCCCTTAGGAGAGAGTTAGGTCTAGCTAGCCTATCTTGACCTTTTAGGACCTCTTTTGTGCTTATATATGCTTGATTTTGTGAAATGCCATGTTGATGTGTTTAATCTCCTAATTTCATCCATGCTTATAGTTACGGGGAGTATGTTTATGCTTAAATATGTTTTGCCTGCTCATTCATGACATTTATGCATGTTAGGCCTCTTAAAATTTCATTTTTCTGCATTTTTAGAGCCTCATCTGCACTTCCAGGCCCAGGTGTATTGAAACGGGTGAACCTGTTTCGATACGGATACCTTAAATCCAGCTCTGAGAGAAGGGCGTTTCGAAACGCCTCCAAGGCGTTCCGAAACGTTTTTGCTACTGCCAAGGGGTGTATCGGAACGTGTTCCGATACGGGTCAAAGGGGTTTCGATACAGTCAACACCGTGTCGAAACGATCTGTTTATGGTCTTAAAATGGTCAAAACCCTAGCCGCTCGTTCTGAAACGGTCTTGACCGTTCCGAAACGGCATCACGGACTGCTTTAAATTAGGGCTTTTAATGATAAAGTTAACTTTATATCAAACTCTTAAAACCCTAAACCGCCTCCCTCTCTATAAATACCCTCTCAAACTCTTTTATTTTCACAAAATTGTGAGGGGTTTTACTCTACAACTCAAGACTAAGCAAGTTTCATCAATCTTGTGCAAGGATTTTTTCCAAATCATCCAAAATCCCAAACTAAGGTAATTTTTCTATTTTTCTTTTTTCTTTCAATTTATGTTCGAATCTTAGGTTAGAAAATTTTATTTTTGTATAAATTATATGTTTTTTGTTGTGGGTTTTCAATTTCTTGTAAAAAAAATTTCCAAATCTCAAATTTTTTGATTCGAATATAAAATTTTTCAGTCGTATTTTTTTTAAACTGTTTTTTTTTTAATTTTGTTTTCAAAAACCTAAGTGGGATTTATTATTGGATTGATTTTAAATATCAATGCATACACTTAATTTTAAACCACTTGCTTAATGTTTTTAGATGGCGGATCAAGCTAACAAAAAGCGCAAGGCCGTTCAATCCGGTGATTCGAGCATTCGTCCAAATATTACGATGCTTTTTCAGAAATCCCTTAAAACTCCGGAGGCACGTGCTCGTTTCTCTTATGTCAAGGATTTTGCAATTCGCAAGGAACGTGTCATTGATCTTGAGTTCCTCAATTCCGAGCGATTCCTTTTCCGTTATCTCGCTCGTTTGGATGAGTGGAATCTCATGTATCTCTTGAGCCTTCCGGATGTTCGCTACAAAAACATGGTACTCATCTTTTACTCTAATGCTCGTTTTCTTTATGATGAGACCAAAACCGAGATTATAGGAATTGAGTCATCCTTATTGGGCAAAAAGTTTGTTGTTAATGTTGCTCTTTTGGAGTCTGCTCTTAAACTTAAGGATGAGGGTCTTGAGGATGAACGCCACTTTGGCAATTTTACTGGCAAAGCACTTTTTTTGGATGTGCACGATCGTGTTCTTCACTTGATGGTTTCTTGGTTCATTCGACCTTCCGGAGGTAAATACTCCCACATCCGTCAAACCGATCATTTTTGGCTAGAGTGTTTCCGTAAGGGTGAGCGCCCAAATGTGCCTAAGATAATTTTTGCCGAGATAGTCAATAATATCAAGCTTATTGACACAAATGAGTTGAAATCTTTTACATATGGCATAGTCTTGAGCGCCTTATTTCATGATCTTGGCATCGATTGTTCTTATGACTCTCCGGAACCTTGCAAGACCAAGATTGGTGAGTCATCCCTTCGCAAGTCCGGGTTCACATATGTGAATGGTGTTTGGGAAAGAGTTGATAGAGAAGCGGATCCTCCTCTCGTTGCTCCTCCACCGCAAGTTCAAGTTGCAAACAATGAAGCCCTCACGGCTCTCATTACCGAGCGGTTCAATGCTTTGGACACTAGCATTGCTTCGGGTTTTTCGGCCATGGACAATCGTTTTTCGGCCATGGACAATCGTTTGAAGAATGTCGAGGATCGCCTTCTTACTCTTGAGAATTCTCATTCCAACTTGGACCTATCCTTCTCTACGCTTTATGGGCAATGGACGAAGTTTCACCGTTCTCAAGCCAAGAGCGATGATGATTCTTCGGATGATGATGACGAGGCTTAGGAACTCCATATCATATCATATCATATTATCTATGCATTTTAGGATTAAGGTTGCATCTTTATGTTTTCTCATGTTTTAGGAACCTATGCTTATGGCTTTTTTTTTATTTGGGATTTTATGTTGAACTTAATGTTTGAATTATGTTTTGGATATTTTGATTATGAATTAATATTATGGTTGCTTATTATTGCTTATTGGTACTAATCCTTTATCTTCTCTATGAGCTTTTATTGTTCTTTTTGATCTAACAAAAAGGGGGAGAAGAAATTTAAGAGCCACAACACTAAATTCGTTTTAATTTTAAAAGGTTTTTTTAAAGGTTTACAACTTGGATTTCAAATCAAAATTTCTTTTAACTTTAAAAACCTATCTTAAATTAAGGGGGAGTTAGAATATTTTCAAAACTTTCAAAATTCCCAAAAATTCTAACTTTGGTTTTGTTATATCAAAAAGGGGGAGATTGTGAAACAAATATTTTAATTTTGATATAACTAAAAACCTAAGGACTAAATTGAAAATGTCAAAACGAATTTTAAGTCCTCAAAATATCCCTATATAATTTTAATATTATGCCTAAGTTAAAAACTTACCTTTCAAATATTTTTTCTAAGTGTTTCAAACCAGAAACAGTGATTTTCAAGCACCCGTTTCGAAACGGCCCAGAGGCGTTTCGAAACGTTTTCATCACTGTCGACCACCGTTCTGGAACGTGTATCGAAACACTTGTAAACGTTTCGAAACGACATAAATCGTTTCGAAACTGTTCTTCATATTGGATTTAAAAAGGGCTAACGGTTTCAAATATTTGCTGAATTTTAAATATAAAATGGGTGTTTCGAAACGGATCAAGGTCGTTCCGAAACGACCCTTGACAGTAGCAATTTCGTTTCGAAACAGATTCATATCGTTTCGAAACAGGTCTTAAGATGAATTCAAAAATATGACAGTTATGTGTTTTAACTGATTTTCTGAAAGTAGTTAAGGCGTTTTGAAACGGGCTAAGACCGTTCCAAAATGACCCTTGACAGTGGCAAAATCGTTCCGAAACTGCCCTAAGGCGTTTCGAAACGGGCTCTTAAATGCACCCCAACGGCTCTTTCTATTTTAGTCCGTTCCGAAACAGGTACCCCGTGTTCCGAAACGGGTTGGTGCAGACTGCATTTATGGTGGCAAGAGAGGGTTCCAACGGCTCCATTTATGTTCCCAACCACCCAAACGGCTAGAAATCAATGAAGAGGTATAAAAGACACATCAAAAAGCTACAGCAACAACTATTGAACTTCAAGCAAACACTTATTCATCAAATCCAAGCAATTGTGCTAAATTTCATATTTGTCTAGAAATCCCAATTTGTGTTCTTCATTCATACTTTGTAAAATTGGGTTGAGTGCTTGTATTGGGGCTATCATTTGTATTGAGAGATACCTTATTAGCCTTCAAATTTTCTTGTTCACTTGTGTGAGGATTGGGTTGATTTTTGGGTAGAAAAATCAACCGAAATTGTAAAGGGTTGCCTCCTTGTCCTAGAAAAGGGGAAGAACGATTTAGTGGAATTGTTGTAAATCCTTAGTGAAGCTAAGGTAGTGGATGTAGAGTTCATTTGGAACTTGAACCACTCTAAATCTCTTGTCCATCATTTTTTAATTTGCCAATTTCCACCACAAACTTTTAAATTTCCAATTCACCCCCCCCTCTTGGTTAATTTCGATCTTGCGATCCACTCAACAAGAACTTAGTTAACCGATTGTTCGTCTGATGTCCATTGAAGATTCGCCGGAGTTTCGTCATTACGATAGAGATTCAACGTTTGGGTAAAATTTTGGTGAGTTTTCCCCTTAGGTAGGCTCCTACGCCTCATGCCTAGGGTAAGACCTTCTGTATGCAGTTCAGAGGGAATTGCATTTTGGAGTTCGGTTGGAGGATAGTTAAGTAAATTAATAAAACTTTCTGACCTCTTTTGAAACATACCCCACTACTTTAATGTATCAAAGTGAACTTTCAGTAAACTTACAATTCACGCCTAATGAATCACTCTGAACTCTTTGATTCAACTTCTGAATTTGAATCCCTTTGAATTTTCAGCTTTAGACTCATCTCCTAAGATTCGGGTGATCGAATAAAGAGCAACTATGTTATCTTCTGACATGATGATCACAAAATATTGAATCGTAATTTGGGTATAGTTATCCAATTCTTCAAGAAGTGTTAAGTTTATCATATACCTGGTTGTGATTTTAGCATTCGTTGGTAGTTTGTATTACTGAGCTTTTCGAAGCTCACGTTGTTTTTACCGTCACAAGTTAAAGGATCGACCAGGTTGCAACTACCAACATTGGTACGGGAGTTTCTTCGACTTTCTCGCGGAGTATGGTATCTATGTAATTTGGGGGCATGTATGTCACGTCTTGTGTTATATATGAGTTTGAAATCTGTTTTCGTAACTTGTATCACGATTTTGTTCTATTGTTTGAAAGATTTATAAAATTGTATTTTAATTTAAAACTCGATTTATGATTTTAATAGTTTAACAATTTGTTTTATTTAAAATTTTAACGTGGGTAGCTCCGGTGGCCCTAATGTAACTTCCTAGGATTTGTGGTAACGCATAGGGGGATCTAGGGGGTTACATTACGTCACCAAAATGTATAAAATATCATTATTGATCATGGCTATCGTCACAAATACTACATTAACTTCAACTTGTAGGTGACGAAAACGACATCGTCACATTTTTAGTGACATAATATATCATCACCCAAAATACTAAAATAATGTCATAATTTTTTATTAATTTTCAATTTGAAATCTTAACGTAATTCGAGTTCTATCACTTAATTAGACTATATTGTCATTGATTATATAAAAATTATGGGTAAACTACACTAGTAGTCACCGAACTTTTAGGACTCTTTCAATAAGGTCACCGAACTTTTAAAACTTTCATTACAATCACCCAACTTTTAATTCGCTTTCAATAAGGTCACTGCCGTCAACCACAGTTAAAAAAGCTGACGTGGCATGTTAAATGTAAGGGTAAAATACACTGTTAGTCACTGAATTTTTAAGAGGCTTTCAATATGGTCACCGAACTTTTAAAACTTTCATTATCATCACTCAACTTTTAATTCGCTTTCATTACCGTTAAAAAAAGCTGATGTGACACGTTAAGTTTAAAAATAAACTTGTCCCCACCCTATTTTATCTCCATGTCTTATTTTTTTTTCATCCAAACATGTCTATCTTTTAGATACATTAATATTTTCCTTTGAACTCCTCATTATCCAGTGCATGACTCAGTAAATGCCGGGCCTGAAGCATAAATAGAATTTTTATGAGCAAAATTTTAGTTATTTCTTTATCATTCCATCATCAGATGTCTCTCAATATTTTTCTTGTTCTCACACATGTCGCACGTATGTCTAGATACATTAATATTTTTCTTGATGTGTTACTAGAGAAGTAACGACCTTCACCAAAAAATTACAATTTGATTCATATAGAAGAAAGAGACATATTTAGATGGAAGAAAATAGGAGGGGAGAGAAAATATGGTGGGAAAACGTTTATTTTTAAACTTAACATGTCACATCAGCTTTTTTAACGGTAATGAAAGCGAATTAAAAGTTGAGTGATAGTAATGAAATTTTTAAAAGTTCGGTGACCATATTGAAAGCCTCTTAAAAGTTCAGTGACTAACAGTGTATTTTACCCTTACATTTAACATGCCACGTCAGCTTTTTAACGATGGTTGACGACAGTGACCTTATTGAAAGCGAATTAAAAGTTGGGTGACTGTAATGAAAGTTTTAAAAGTTCGGTGACCTTATTGAAAGCGCCCTAAAAGTTCAGTGACTACCAGTGTAGTTTACCCAAAAATTATTACCAATAATGAAATGAAATTATTATTGATAGAAGCAAAATCATAAAAAAATAAAAATGACATAATTATTTTTATTTAAAATATAAAATATAAAAAATAGTTTACACTATTCCTCAAAAATATTTACATTATACTAAAATCTCATATAATTCAATTCCTGCACAACAATAAAAGTAAAACAATCAAAATTGTTAACCTAATTTTTTTATTCCTAATATAAAAAAAAAACTTAAATGTTAAAAGAAAGAATTTGACCGTAATATAGGTATAGGTGTGTCTATCCCATATTCTTGCCAACTTGATAACTTAATCTGGTAGAATTTTGTATAGCCATTAGAAATGAATCCAAATCATCTTCGGCAGCAACAATGAGGCAAGGCACCTCATAACCAGCTTTCACCATGACCGACAACATCCATGAGCAATTAATTCCTTACACTTTTCTAAAAAAATCATGTCAATATATTCATTACAAAATTTGGATGCTAAAGCCTTTGATAAGATAAACCAAAAAAAATAAAATTTTAAAGACATGTAAATTATAAATGCAAAATTAGCTGAGATGTACATAGACAATGAAACAAATGGGTTTTCATTTACTGCTAAAAATGTATTTGCATCAAAAATTATATCGAGTAGAACTAATAGTAAATACCCCGATAAACATTAGGTACTTTAGAGTTCACAAATTCCAAATTATGACTTTAAGGTAATAGAATGATTAGAATTAAAGACCTGAACTAGCGGAGTTATGTATTCACAATGAACGGAACACAAAATTACTCATCAGTATTAAACTAAACAATGAATTTATTTTATAATCAATGATAATAAGTTTCTATTATATATTATAATCACTTCAAAAACTTAAACGAAAAGAATATTTAGTACCGCCACAAAAGTAATTGCAAAAATTGGGTTGGGAGAAGAATTTTCCTATCAAGATAAGCATGAACGTAGATCCGTGACTAATAAAAAGAACGATCAAATATATGACATTGAAGAAGTGCAAAAATTTTGAGGAGTTTCTTGCCTCACCCAATACACATAAGATCCATATTTGACCCCATCATGTATGTCAAACCTTAAATTCCAATAACAACAACTTCTCGTTAGTCGTTACCACCACTAGGAAGGACGCTACTTTTCTAGCAATTTCAATTTTCAAAACCATTCTAGCATCTTATATTTACGGTATAAAACAGTATATGGATATAGAGAAGAAAAAAAAAAAGAGAATGGAGAGAGTTCTTTGTGTAACAGATTTAAAAAAGGGTAAAGGGTCTAATTTTTGCTTGTAAAGTGTGTTTTATACTTTATTTTTTAAAAATGGTTTAATCCCCTTTTAATCCCTCCGCCTCTCTATATTAACACCAGCAACCCTGGAGTTTTAAAGAGATTTGCAATCTCGCTCTCGCCCTTTTTAAGCTTAATATGTTTTTCAAATGGTTTAATCCCATGTTAACCCCTTTAATTTCAGCTTTGTTTTATTTTAGTCATGTTTCCAATATTAAAACCCCTTTGTTTACCCCTTTTATTATGCATGCTTATATTTTGCCTTGCATTCTTTATTTTTATTTTTGCTTCCTAATGTTTGATTATCTCGCTTTGATATGTGTGTTTTGTGATTTTTTGTTTTTTAGTTCAAGTCTTTTTAGGGTTAGTTTTTTAGAGTTATAGTTAGACTTAAGGTTCGAATTAGTTTAGTGAATTTAAATCTACACTTGGCTTATTGGGATAAATGTTAAACTCGTTAAATTAGTTGAACACCTCTTAATTACTATTTTAAGATAAAATTGACATTTGAGCTTAGATGGACGATTTAAATTAAAACCATGATTAATTAACTTGATTCGCTTTAAATAGTATCCTTAGCTCATTGGCATACTAGTTTAAAATTGATCAAATTAATCATCATGTTACAATATAATCCATAACTTATTAGGATTTCTAGTTTTTAGGGTTTAGGGTTAATATTAGACTCACCTAGCTAATAATTAGACCACTAATTGAACTTTCATAATTTGAGTCTTTTAGGCTAGGACTTTAGTGGGCCTTTTGTGTGTTTATTTTAAGCCCTTATGTGACATGCACTTATAATTGTTATTCTTATGACTTCTAATATTTTGATCGCATGATAATTAATTTAAACCCTAAAAAAATAAAGTATTTATTAATTTCGATATTTGTGTCGTAACAGTCTTGGCTTAATGGATATTAACCAAATATTTGAATTAATCCTTACCGTTCTGAGGTAAATGTTAATTAAAAGATAACAAATCATGACATTATATTTAAATGTGTGCATCATGCATAAAGGTGGCGTACGAAATTTGAACCATAAATTAACACGGCAATCAAACTTATATGATGTCGGTTTAATCTATGATATGATGTATCGTCATACTTATTAATTAAATGTCTAATTAATTTAAACCCACCGATTTGATAAAGTTCGTTCAATTAAAGTCAATGTTTAATCAAGTACACTTAATTAAATTCAATTTAAATTTCAAAGATTTTTATTTTTTTAAAGCAACAAATATTTTGGTACCAATTTTCGGGCGTGATGGAGTGTTTATCCTTCCCCACACGTAACAAACTCCCGCTTTTCAAAATGAATCTCTGATTTAATTTTTTAGGTGTCCGACTTACCTTACCTAAGTGGCCGGTGGCGACTCTAAGTCTTCATTATTTCCAAAAGAAAAAGAAAATTTCAAAAGATATCCCCTAAGAACTAAATTTCAAAATATGCAGACAGCTTGTAGTTGAATTTTAGAAGAAAAAAATCGTTACAAGTATCAACTTGAGAGAATATGCATAATTAATATACGGGTAAAGTACACAAATAGTTAGACATAGACGGGAAAAAAAGTTCTTTTCGGGTTATTCCATTGCAGCATTGTAATGGGGAAAGAGGTGGCTGTTATTTGCAGGTTAGAAATACACGGAAAAATGTTATTTTGGGGGGATTGTGTCTGTGTGTGTATATAACCTTCATTTTTCATTATTTAAGCACCGAAGGTAAATCATCAGCCCTAACCTGTGCTGAAGTCTTCTTTTTTCTTTGTTAAAGTGAACTTAAATCAATAAAGTGCAGAACTTGTGAGCCCGTCCAAGCATTCAAGTACCATCCTTTTATTGCAGATCAATGTCACAATAAATAGGGTTAACTTAAATTTATTGATTTTTTAATTAGTACTAAATTGGTTGTTAGTATAAATATGAAGGATTAAATGTGATATTATACAAATTTTTGTAATTGCAACATTATCCAATTATCCTCCGTTGACAACCGAGTGACCGTTTTGTAACAAAAGATATAGTTTAATTGTCATTCTATAACTTTTGAAAGTTTAGTTACAGTTTTGAATTTTTAACCAAATTTAGTTATCATTTATGTACTTTACGCATTTTTTAAACAAATTCTACATAGAAGGAGGGGAAGGGAAAATTTGCTCCTAATGAGTTTTGAATCCACAACCTAAGGGAGAGGGAGGATGTCAACTAAGAGTTTTAACCACTTGCTCTAGATATTGTTGATATTGTACTTTACTCTCTATTTGATAGTAATTTTTTTAAGGGTAAACTACACAGATGACCATTGAACTATGGGTTTGGTGTCAAAATGACCACTATATTATTTTTTGCCGCAAATGCACCACACAACTATTTAAATGGTACCATTTTAGCCACACGCCGTTAAAAAACGAAAAAGTTGACGGAGCTGTTAAAAAATTGGTATAATTACACATTTGGTCCTCTACATTTATACAATATATTAATTTAGTCCTAAATTTAATCTAATAAAATAAATTAATTATTCAATAAGATGGTGACACGTGTCACCACCTTATTGGAAGTCTTTAATTATTTTTATTTAATTAATTTTCCACCTCCGGAATACACTAATATATGTATTTAATGATTGTTAATGCTCAGAAAAATTAAAGAGAAGAAAATGCAATTGTATGGATTCAAACCAAGGACCTTGTGGTCCAAAGTGCATATGCTTGCCATTGCACCAAGTGTATGTCATCTAATATAAAGTACAACAATTATTATATGTCTTATATAGATTTTAATGCTTGGAAAAAGGAAGGAAATGTGATTTTAGGAAACTCGAATATAATATTTTTATGATGCATAAAAACATCTAAACCAATTAAATAAATTTAAAAATTAAATTAAAGTTAACAATATTAAATTGTGTTTGTGAGTTTAAATTCGCTAAATGAATTTAATATAATTTGGAGTAGTTTAAGATAATTATATATAATAATTTAATTAATTTTTTAATAAATATTAAGATTATTAATTAAGTTAAAAAAATCAATTCAATTATTATATACGTGAAATTATAAAAATAAATCTAGAATTGAAAAATATATTAAATTTAGTTTAAAATATAAAAATTTTAAAATGATATTTATATTAAAAAATAATATTAATTTTTTTATTTTAAATCGTGCACTAACTATAGTTTAAAATATATACAAAATATTCTTAACTTTAATTTAGTTATTAGATTTATTTAATTAGGTTATATTTTTTATGCATTATAAAAATATTACATTCGAATTTCCTAAAATCACATTTTATTCCTTTTCTCAAGCATTAAAATCTATATAAGACATATATTAAATGTTGTACTTTATATCACAAGATATATACTTAGTGCAGTGGCAAACACATGTGTTTTGGACCATGAGTTCCTTGGTTCGAATCCATGCAATTGCATTTTCTTCTCTTTAATTTTTCTGAGCATTAACAATCATTAAATACATATATTAATGTACCGCATAGCATGAAACTGTGCTTGGTTCAGTGGCAAGCACACAACTTGGATACCTAGAGGTCCTAAGTTTGAGTCCTGGTAGGGGTGATTTTGTTCCTCTCATATTCCACCTCCAATTGGGTGACACATGTCACCACATGATTGGAGGTGGAAAATTAATTAAATAAAAATAATTAAAGACTTCCAATAAGGTGGTGACACGTGTCACCATCTTATTGAATAATTAATTTATTTTATTAGATTAAAATTAGGACTAAATTGATATATTGTATAAATATAGATGACCAAATTTGTAATTATACCAATTTTTTAACAGTTCCGTCAACTTTTTCATTTTTTTTAACGGCGTGTGGCTAAAATGGAACCATTTAAATAGTTGTGTGGTGCATTTGCGGCAAAAAATAATATAGTGGTCATTTTGACAACAAAACCATAGTTTAGTGGTCATCTGTGTAGTTTACCCTTTTTTTAAATACCAACTTAAATGACCAAGATTAAAAAATGGCTAAACGAGTAATTTTGGCCTCGAGTTCGACCCAATTTAGCAATTTAGCCTCTTGCGCGAAAACACAGTCAATTAAGTCCTTCAGTTCGCGAAGTGCAACAAATTAATCTCTTGACCAACATTGACTGCCGCAACCGTTAACTGCCGCATATGTGGCCGTTAATTTGTACAAGTCAGACGTTTTCTCCATTCTTGTTGTTGTCTTCCTCTCTCAACGACTGAATGAACAATAGAATGAATCGGTGAAAGAATGAATCGAACCATTTTCAAGCAATTAACCTTGAACAAAAAAAATTTGGGTTTAATTTCTCTTTTGGTTTCCTACATTTTTTAGGAAAATATCAAAGCATAACAAAACACGATTTAGAGAGTTCACAAAAGACATAAATCAATTAAATAGATGAAGAGAAAAGCAACCTATTTTCAAACTACATTTAACCCAACAACAACAACAAAAATACTTGAATATTCAATTTTCAGTAACCTGTTAGAACCAAATCATAAATTAATATGAAATCTAAACTCCGGGATCTATCATGTCAAATCATCAAGAAAAATAAACTGAATAAATCGAGTGCGAAAGTGTACCTGAATTCATTGATAGATTGAAAATCTTGAATTTTGATGTGGAAATCCCAAAACTTTAGTATTGATGTTCCAAGAAGATAGGTTTTCTCTTGACGTAAAACTCTCTGACGGGAATGAGAGAAAAACAAGTTAACCTATTTCTTGGGGACCACTAACTCTTTATATAGTTGATTGTTAAATCAACTATTAAATATTTATAACTCTGCCCTCATTGAATTATAAATATATCTTATGGTATCTACACTTTTATTTCTATGACACTTTAATACCTACGACACACCTAACATAATTGGTCACTTAATTTTGTGTCATACTTTATAATAGCAACATACATTTTACATATCCCACAATTGCGGATTTTAATCCAACAATCTCCCACTTGGGCAACATATGTTTCCTGATAAATGTACAACCTTATGAGCTCAAAATTTTGCTATATCAATCATGATTGGGCCCATCAATGGTCACGTATACAAACATAGTCAAATGACATAGATCAATCATGGATGTGTGGCATGGAAAATTACATGAAATGTGAATCGTACATGTCTATTTCCAACTAGTCCTCATAAACCTTAGTGAGATCAACTTTATTGAATTCAGAGTGCGCATAAACCAAAAGAACTTTATTTTTGCAAAAAATAATCTTAAAATATCCTTAAACTGAAGTAACTGAAATTGTGTCTAAAACGAATGAGCATTTTTTAAAATTACAAACTCCCACTAAAACCGAATATCCTTAAATAACATTACACCCACATAAGTAGTGTGCTCATGAAAGACCTAGGGTGACAGTTTCTTAATGTGCGCGCAATTATGGAGTTTGTACCAACATGTTCTATAGACACACAACCACTCTGAATTTTCTTTAACAACTAGGAACTTAATATTTATGTGCTTCAAATTTGAAGTGTTCCTATTGTTTATAGAATAAATGAATGCATATTTATTGTCGCAAAATAACTGAAGTGTTCTTTCTATTCATTCTACAATTAACAGCTCAAGTGATAAAATTCTTTTGCATCAATATTCTATTAGAATCGAAGTCTGTAAACCTGATGATCTCTAACTTACCAGAACTCCGACATGTGAGGATATAATTTTTGTTCTCTGAAGATATCACATAACCCCATTGGCTGCTATCTAATGGTCCATAATATGACTCCTCAAATATTTGTTTAACATTCCAACAATGTACACAATTTCCGAACGCATACATACTTAAGCATAAATTAGATTCTCTATAGCTTATGCATAGAGAAACTTTTGAATTTTCTAAATTTCAAGGTTACTTTTAAGGCATTGAGTAAGACTAAATTTGTCTTCTTTAGCAATATGAGTATCACTTGAATTTACTCCCACTGAACTTGTAGTACATACAATTGTCAACCAAATTTATCTCAAAACCGGATGAGATAATCAACATAAAATTTATAATTTCATTAATAAGAGTCCTACTTAAGTTCATAGATAGATTTCTTCAATTTACATATCATTGATATTGTATCATAAAACACAACTTTATGATTGTACCATATAAATAGTTTCTTCAATGTCGCCATTGAAAAAACAAGCTTAACATCTATCTAATGTAGCTTAAGACTAAAACAAGCAACAAGTGTAATAATTATCTTGAAAGAGTCTTTCAATAAAACTTGAAAGAAAGTCTCTACAAAATCAATGTCTTCTTTTAGAGTATATCCTTTAGATACAAGACGTGTTTTATACGTATCCACATTACTATTTCCATCCCTATTGGTTTTAAATATCCATTTACAACCAATTGGTTTGCACCTTAAGGTAATGAGACAAGTTTCTTAACTTTATTGTCTTGCATAAATTTATACTCTTCTTGAATGACATCAATTCACTTTTGAGAGTTAGAACTTTTATAGTCTGATAAAAAATGATTGAATCGTTTTCTATCATTCCATTGTTACCTTATTTTCTTGAACAAATACAACATAATAATTCGGAATAATATTTCATCTTCCTCTCGTGAACCTCTTTAATGACACTTGTTTTTTTTTAAGGTTGTTGAGTTTGTTCTTCTGAAACAATTACCTTATCTTGAATGACAGTTGTTCAACATTATTTTGCCGAGGTACTTGATTCACTTCTTGATTAATGATAGGTGTGAAAGCCTAAACATTATCAAAAGTGAAAGTATGAATTAAATTTTAATTCAATACCTCCTAGAAAACAAAGCATTTAACCTTATTTCTCCCTCCAAACTCAACATCCTAAAAAAAGTTATAAATCTCTCCTTAAAGTAATCTTTATTGTGGGGTCATAAAATTTGCAGCCCATAGATCACTCAAAATAACCGAAGTAGTTGCTCACTTTTGAAGGTTAATTACTTCACATATGTCCTAACTTATACAAAAGAATCAACACTTTGTAACTTATTGTTGTTTCTTTTGACTAAGACCCTTAGCAACTTTATTCTAATATTTTTTTTATTGCTTTTATTCTTAGAGACACTAACTAAATGAGCACTAATTAAATTAATACTTTTTACACTTATAATGCTTCAACTTTTCTTCCTCTTGAACATAATGAGAAATGAGCCCAATTAGAGTCTATTTCTCCTTTTGGCAGTTGTAACTGAATCTGAATTGGTTAAACTGTATAGGAAGCGATACTAAAATCATAAGAACAAAGAATTGTTAGAGAGTTTGATCTTACGTGCCTTAGATTTTGAAGCAATATTAAGAGTTTTCATAATCTACCCCCTAACATTTCCTTGACCCTTATACTTCATAGACATCAAATTAGACATAAGTGATGTCATTTTAACCTTAAATGTTTTAGGTAAAATATTTCTTAATTTCATCAAAGAAACCCTTAGTTTGAGTAGTTTCTTTAAATTTGTGCTCATAAAAAATAGAATGGTGTACTTTATAATCATTAGACTCACGCAATTCGAACGATCTCACCTCTCAAAAATACCTTTTATAGGTGCTTACCGCAGTGAGAGGTGCAAAATGTTCTTTCTTTAGTGCAAAGTCTATGCTCATACAACCAAATACTATATGTAAATGTATTTTCTTATTCCTTGAAATTAGTTTCATTAAACATGAGTTTAGAATGTATTTAACAGATATTGTGTCAATAAAAGTAAATTACCTAAATATAGAAAAAAAAATAAGTAAATGAAATAAAAATAAGCTCACATAAATATTTATAAGCAAACAAATAAATATTAATTGTAACCGATACTCTTGTTGTAGCAATCAAACATTGGCAATAAACTATGTCAAGCAATAGGCTAATCTTTGGACTAACGTATTGCTCACATAAAATACCTTATAATTGTCACACATTTATCGGTACAGTTGTCGTTGTAATTCTGTCAAATATTAACTTTCCTTTGGGTCAGTTAATAAACGCGTCAATTACAAAAACCCATAATCATCTTGATATTTTAAATAAACTAATATGCACAAAAGCGGTCACTTTGGTGACATTATGTTTCAATTAATCCATTAAAACATTAAATGTCCGAAGCCAAAATATGAATTTATTTGTTTCAAAATATTTGTCTTAATTTTATCTTTCAATAAACTTAAAAGATAACCAAAATAATAGTAAATTTGAATAAAGGTAAATCTCATATCAAGATGTCATATACTCCAATAATATTTTATCTTTAGACAAAATATTAACTTGCAAGTGATATCTTGGTATAGTAATCAAACATTGATAATAAAAACATGTCAAACAGAAATCTTCCTTTGGGCCGATTTATTGCTCACATATAAAATGAATAATTATCACATGTTTATTACCATAGTTGCACATGTAATAATGTCAATTATTAACCTTTCTTTGGGCCGATTAATACTAGCATAATCCGACTTACATGCACAAAATATTCTATATTTTAAAATAAAATAATTTTCACAATAGATGTCACTTTTGTGACTTAATGCTTCAATTAATTTATCTCAAAATATATAACATAAATATACCGATATTCAAATTTCAAATTTTGTAACAGTCAAAACTGAAATTTCTAATAACACTTAAGTTTTCGAAATAACCCAAAATAATGTTGTCTGAATGGGGCTATTATAAATCGAGAAAAAAACTAAATATTTGACCGTTTCTTAAAAAAAGTCTTAAACCTTAAACATGCATTTACCAAAATCAAATTCGAATTCAAAACATTCAATCCTTAATTAAAAGCCAAAATTAGAAGTACCATACAAATGAGTAATTCATATAATGATCACATCAAACCTTAAAATATCCATAATAACCTAATAATCAAAATTCAAAAAAAAAATTGATCAAATTGGATCGAATAATATATATATCTAAAATTAGATATATATTTCATTGATTGCATTAACCGTACATACTTTCCAAAAGTAAAGCCAAATATAATTCATATCAAATAGAAACAAGATGATATTTCAGAATAATGCAATCACATATTTCTAAAGTGAAAAACAAAATTAAATATAGTTCACATAATTTGAATAAGAACAAGTTTCATGTCAGAGAAATAAAAACTAGGTTCCAAAATCAATACCGAAATTATATAATCCAAAGTATATTAGACTTCAATTGAAGCTAAGACTTCACTCATGCCTTTTTTTCTTATTGATTGAAAACTAAAATGAACTCAAACCTCATTTTCGGTGTATATTATTTAAAATAATAAAAAAAAATGGACTGAATTATATAAAAACAAAAACTGTTAGGCATTAAAACTGAATTGCAAGAAACTAGTATGGACTAAACTGAATGAATTGAGAATATGAATGACTAAGAGCGTCATTACCCCTTTCTTAAAAGAGGCGCACATGTACTCGGCGTCTATTCAAACTCTTCTTTTAATATAAAATTAAAATCTTAATCAAAACCCTAAGAAGCCGTCAATATTAATGAATTCAATTCTGAAAATTTCTTGAAACCCACTATCTGTGATTTATGTCCGATTGAAATTATAAATATCAATCACCATAAAACACTAAAAGTTTCGTCTTTAATAAATAAAAAACTTAAAACTTTATCATTCATATTCAATCTAAATACCAAATCAAAATATTAAATTCATAAAATCATATGAATGAATCAATCTCAAATAATAGAAAATAAACTCATTTTCAATGATTCAACATGAAGAGGTTCTGATGCCACTTGTTAGAACCAAATCATAAATTAATATGAAATCTAAACCCAGGATCTATCATGTCAAATCATCAAGAACAATAAACTGAATAAACCGAGTGCGGGAGCGTACCTGAATTCATTGATAGATTGAAAATCTTGAATTTTGATGTGGAAATCTCAAAACTTTAGTATTGATCTTCCAAGAAGATAGGTTTTCTCTTGACGTAAAACTCTCCGGGAAGGAGAGAAAAACAAGTTAACCTATTTTTTGGGACCACTACCTCTCTATATAGTTAATTGTTAAATGAACTATTAAATATTTATAACTCTGCCCTCATTGAATTATAAATATATCTTATGATATATACACTTTTATTTCCATGACACTTTAATATCTATGACGCACCTAACATAATTGGTCACTTAATTTTGTATCATACTTTATAATAGCAACATACATTTTACATATGTGCTCACAATTGTGGATTTTAATCCAACATAACCAACTACCAATCAAAGAAAACTCGAAATTCATACAAAAAGCCTTAATTTCAAAGCTTTCATCTTATAGTAATTAAAGATTGAGCGAGGCAAAAATTTCCCTAGATTAATTTTTTTCTTGTGAGAAGAAAGACAGAATAAATGAAACAATATCCACGAGACCGGATGGTGTATGCAGAAATTTGTTAATATTTAGAAACTTAAGTTTCATATTGTTTAAAATGGATTCCACTAAGACAGAATAAAAATGAACCGACAGTTGCATCGCCTTCTCCGCCACCATGGGCGCCAGCAGCTGCGCCACCACCACGCTTCTTTACAACCTAAATCGTATGTTTACCACCTGATTCAGTCGAGATTAAAGACGCGATGGAAGAAGTGGCAATGAAAGAAGAAATGGTGGAGGAAGAAGACGACAATGGAAGAAAATATAATTATTTAATTATTTAAAATTTTAAATTAAATTTATTTTTTTAATTATTTTATGTCACGTCAGCAATTTTTTCATGTATAAGTGACATGATACGCCAACTGTGTCAACGGTTGACTTTGAAAGAGTTTATGGCGACTGGTGTATAAGTTGATAGTATTCGTCGGTCAACAATGGTTAAGGGAATAATTTGCTGCACTTCGTAAACTGGATAATTTAATTAATTACATTTTGCACGAGGGGCTAAATTGTTAAATTTAATTGAACTCAGATGCAAATATATCCTTTAACCTTAGAAAATCTTTAGAAACCAACATATTCTCAAGTAAAATTTAAATAATAAATCTTAATATATGTTCCACTCCAAATGGGCAGCGCATAGTAATTAAACATTCCAATTCTAAAAATCCGCAATCCGAGCAGAGCTTAACCCCCAGAAGCCCGAAAACCAGGAGTCTAAGGCCCCATTCAGAATTAGTTCCAAAATTAATTTTGGAGCGCTAACGAAAAAGATGGGCCGAGATTTTCAACCAGCTTTTGAACCTAATTTGGTCTCCAAATCAAGCTCTGGTTCGTTGAGTTAAAGCAAAAAGGTTGTCCAAAGCATTTGCAATCTCCTCACTTGGCCTTAAAACCTTTAAAACCTATCTGCCATCCTTCTTTTGTTTCTGGGCATTCCTGGTATGTGACTCCTTTGTTGGTTGGAAAGTGGAAACTGATGTCAGCTTTGAACATGTTAACACAGATCTTGTGGAAACAACAACCAAATGTGTTGTTGCATAAGCTACAATTTTAATTGTTCTTCATCACAAATCACACACTTGGTCTCAGTTCAGGACAGACACATTTACTTCCACCTAAGAACAAATGAAATGTCTACAACTTGGTTGTAAAAACTTTGTAATTTGAATCTTCATGCAGAATAACATTAATTGTTCATCTATTTTGGCAATTCATGTGTTTGTCACTGCAGTAACCATGTAATAATAAAGGTAATCAAGAAACTTAAACCAGTGTTTGCAAACAAAACAAAACAAAAAAAGTAATATACATATTTCAAATTCTAAAACTGCTCAAATCATCCATAAATTCACCTGAACAACGACTGAAAATAAAAGAAACAAGAAACTTAAACTAGTGTCCAGTGATCCGGCAGCCGAAAGGACCTTATCTTCTGCGAAAACACAATTAAATTAAATCAATCAAAACATTTTAAGATGGACAAAAAATGAAACATAGATCAGACCTTAGGCGCCAGGGAGTACTTACTACACTCTTTTGCATGACAAATGCACTTCAACCCAACACCACAGTTGCCATTAGGCCTTTTACATTCATTGCAGATGTCCGGTACATGGTCGGGAACGTCGAATGAAATCCGTGTCCCCAAATCAACTCTATCATATTCTTCATCACTTAAAGACCTTCTATGAACCCTCTTGTAACTTGAGCAACCCAAATCTTTCGGATGAAAATCAGGGTCAAGCTTTTCAATATCTTTAACTACTAGACATGAATGAGGAACTTCAGAAGGGGCTGTACACATGTGCAGGCGAGTACAGTTGCGGATAAGCGATGCCGAGGGATGCCTTTTGTGTGAGCAGTTGAAGAGAAGAAGTGAGTTGGGCTGAGGAGGAGAAGGGAAACCGGCTGAAAGAAGCGTTGGGGATACAAACTGGTCTGAAGAAGAACAAGAACTGTGAGAAACTGTTAGTGTTTTACTTGAATAATCAATAGAAGAGATGGGGAAAAGACCCAAAGAGGTTCTAAAGTATGGCTTCTGAGATTTGCATCTGATCATACGGTTAAATGGGAAGGGGTTTGTGGAATTTGGAGCCAAGAAAGGCCTTTGAAGCTGAATATTACCACAGTGGACAGTGCTAGTGGTGTGTAGGGCTGTAGAGGTGGTAAAAAGGAGCATCTGGGAAAGGAGAAAATATTGAAACTTGAGTTTGTTGAATGTTTGCAGGATCTTTTCCATTGTTCCTTTGCCTGTTTGACTCTTTCAGACGATATGAATGAAACTGCAGCCTGCATGGATGGTGATAAGAAGGTATAAAAATAAAAAACAGAGAATCTCTTCAGAAAATGTTACTTTATGTTAGTTTTTATATTTTCACATGGACCTCCATTTTCGTTTTACAATGAATCATGTTCCGAGTGGGATATTGCTTTTCTTCTTTAAGTACCTTTTTGCAGCTTTCTACTTGTTTCTCCACTTCACTGGTACTCAATTCTGATCTAGCTCTGTCACTTTCTTCATGTATAGATGTAGACCATCAAGTTCGTGTCCTTTGGTGCCAATTACATGTAGAGTTGAGAGTATGTTGATGAAAATTGATGGTCTTTTGAACCTCCTCTTGCCATTGTAGAATGATTATGGCAGACAGGATTATGAAATGGGACCGTCTTGATTAACGTGGAATAACAAAGTCAAAAAAGCAGTTTTATCATCTTCTAGGATTTTCTGCCGCATATATGGTGTAAAAGGCTATGCATGTGACTAGAATTTTTTTGAACAAGCCTTCACGATCCATTTTGTGGTGGGCTGACTCATAAAACGAGTAATCTAACAGGGTGAAGCTGTAAAACTAAACCAATAGGTTCAGGTCTACCCTGTGTTTACACATACTGATCCAGAACCAGTAAGATGGCATTAACAGGAGCAACTGTATCTGGAGACTAGAATTATCAAAAGCATGTTGGCCAGCAGCACAGTGTCATCTCCCTTTCAAGAAATATTAGTTTGATCTTAATGGTTTCCGTTGAGTCATTCTGTCATGAGCAAGGCAAGGGAATGTCCAGCATTAGGAGCAGGATCAAGGGACGGTGCAACAGACGAGCCAGAGCCTCAGAATCAACCCAGCCACGTGCCACCAGCCATACGCAAGGGGACCAGGGAGAGAAAACCATCACGAGCCTTAACCGATTTTGTCTTACGTTAGAGTTGGCATATATATTTCTCTTATGAGTATTGTAAAAGGACAAGTAAAATTCTAAAGCAAGATTGCCTATTTCCCTTTCCTCCTTCCTTCTATTCTCTCTGTCATTTTCTTTTATTCTCTGTGCACGTTCGACATTTAACATTTGGTGCTTTCATTGAGAGAAAATGATGAATCACGCGGGCTCCATTAAGGCCTTACAGGACACCGCTACTCGTCATGACCAAGTGTTGACTTCGCTGCAGAACCATGTTGAAGAACAGAGGCTCGCAAACGCAAAAACGCAACAAGATTTCCAGGAGGTGATGCGCCGACTGACGGAGATTTCGTTGCAACTGGGATGTACGACTCACTCCGAGCCGGCGATAGGTGAACCAGCAACGAATCAAGGCAAGGCTAAAGTGAAAACTGAGACAGACGATGATTTTCTGTTTCCACCAAAACTAGTGTTCGTTGAGTTGCCTCTCTTTACCGGGTAAGATCCGGAGGAATGGGTAGCCTCCGCACAGGATTTCTTCGACTTCTATGGGACCGAGGACCACCACCAGGTGACCATGGCGTCGTTCCGGATGGACGGCGTAGCAAAAAGGTGGTTCTGATGGATGCAGCGACGAAGATAGTTGGCTGGATGGAACCATTTGGTTGAGGTCATCAGAAAGAGGTTTGCGGTTACGAAAATTGAATCGCCGGAAGGGCAACTGACTAAGCTAACTCAGACGACGACAGTGGAGGAATACCAAACGCGCTTTGAAGATATGGTTCTACGAGCGACTAACCTGCCTGAGGAGTTCTTGACGCAGTGCTTCATCTCTGGGCTACGCTCAAAAATTAAGGGTGAGGTGTTGGGCCAACGACCCACGTCCATGAACAAGGTTATGGCATTGGCCCGTTTCCATGAGGCCCGATTCAACGAGAACAAGAAACTATGGGGACGAGCCACGAGATTTAAACCAAGTCCCTTACTTCCCACACCTCCCACACTCTCTGTTAGTCCTCGAGGAATGCCAGGACGACCCCCCCCCCCAACGGAACCAGCCATCAAGAACGCCAACACGAGCCATATACAACCAAGGAGGATTTCGGCCACTAAAGCTCAAGCCCGACGCGAGAAAGGGTTGTGTTATTACTGCGATGCTAAGTTCGTGCCCGGACACAAATGTAAGGACCCCCAATTGTTCTTATTGGATGATGAAGGTGGGGAGGGCAGATTCGGTAGCCAAGAAGACGATTTTAGTGGCGAAGAAAAAGGTCTGGTAGAATCTGGACGACGTGAGCAATCCTTGGTGTCCTTCAACGCCCTTGCAGGGTGCTACGCGCCCAACACTTTGAGGGTTAAGGGTGAAATCCAAGGGCGAACGGTGAGAATCTTGATAGATGGGGGCAGCACCCACAACTTCGTTCAATCGAGGGTAGCCAAGCACTTGGGGTTACCAGTCGCCGCCGCGCCGAATTTTCGAGTGTTGGTGGGAAACGGAGAAAAGCTCAGGAACGAAGGTTGCGTGAGGGATTTGAAAGTGAAAGTGCAGAACACCGAATTGATCACCGTTTTCTACATCTTGCCGTTGGAAGGAACCGAGATGGTATTGGGGGTAGCAGGGATGGCCACCCTTGGACCAGTCACCATGGATTTTTCCCAGCTTACCTTTGAGTTTCGACAAAACAACACTCCCCATCGCTGGCAAGGCAAAATGATGCAGGACCCCAGTTAGTGCAACTTCAGTCGATACGAAGGATGGGAGAGATCGGGGCAGTGGCAGAACTGTATCATTTACAAATGGAACAGACAACAAGTCCCACGTTGGGGGTGGAACAAGAAGAAATGGAAAAATTGTTGGATGAATTTAAGATGGTGTTTGAGGCAACGAATGGCTTACCCTCAGAGAGAAAATCATACCACTCGATCCACTTGATCCCCACAAGCAAACCGGTAAATGTGAGGCCTTACCATTACCCACATTTTCAGAAAGGCGAGATCGAACGACAGGTCCAATGTATGCTCGAGGGTCAATTGATACAACGCAGCAGCAGTCCCTTCTCCTCACCGATGCTACTGGTAAAGAAAAAAGACGGCTCATAGAGATTTTGTGTTGATTACCGAGCCTTGAATGCCATTACCATCAAAGATAAGTATCCAATACCAACTATTGATGAGTTGTTTGATGAGTTGAGGGCATCTCAGTTCTTCTTTAAGTTAGATTTACTTGCAGGCTATCACCGAATTCGGGTTAGAGCTGAAGACGTGCACAAGACAACCTTTCGCACACATGAAGGCCATTATGAATTTCGGGTGATGTCGTTCGGGTTGACCAACGCCCCCTCTACCTTCCAGTCCACCATGAATGACATTTTCTGACCGTATCTGCGAAAGTTTGTGTTAATTTTCCTAGATGACATTCTGATTTTTAGTCGTGACTGGTCTGATCATTTGACACACGTGAGGATGGTTTTGGAGGTTTGAAGGGATCACGGGTTTGTGGCCAAGAGAGCAAAGTGCTTGTTCGGGCAAAGAACTGTGGAGTATTTAGGCCATATTGTGTCTAGGGAAGGGCTGGCAGTGGACCCGAGCAAGGTGGAGGCGATTCAATTATGGCCCGAGCCGACCACTACCAAGGAAGTTAGGGAATTTATCGGCCTATCAGGGTATTACCGCAAGTTCATTCAAGGCTTTGCGACCCTGGCTTCACCCCTAACAGATTTGTTGCGCAAGGGAGAAGCCTTCGAATGGACTGGTCAGGCTCGAGAAGCTTTCCATGCATTGAAAGAAAATTTGTGCTCAGCACCAGTGTTGGGACTGTCCGATTTCACCAAGGACTTCGTGGTGGAAACGGATGCTTCAGGAGTGGGTATAGGGGTCGTGTTGACTCAGGGGGATCGACTGATCGCTTATTACAACCAAAAACTTAGTCCTCGAATGCAAGGGGCTTCCACGTACCATCGGGAGATGTACACTATTACAAAATTAGTGGGAAAATGGCGGCAATACTTGTTGGGGAGAAGATTTGTGATTGTAACTGACCAAAAATCCTTAAGGGAGCTAACTCAACAGACAATTTAGACTCCTAAAGAACAGAAATGGCTTTCGAAGTTGATTGGATACGACTTCGAGATACGATATCGACCGGGCAAGCTCAACTCCGTGGCGGATGCTCTGTTAATGAAAACCAGTTTAAGTGAGGAGGCGAGTTTGATGGCTATGTCTCGACCAATGTTTAGAATTGTGGACGATATTCGGGTGGCCACTGAAAATGACCCTGAAATAAGCAGGCTTAAGGAACAGTTGAGTCAAGGTAATGAGCAACCAGGGTATGCGATTCAAGATGGACTTATTTTGTATAAGGGGAGGATAGTAGTGCCGAAAGAATCAGCCTTGCGAGCTATGTTACTTAGAGAGTTCCACAGCTCCGCCGTTGGGGGACACGTAGGAATTCAACGAACCTTAAGTCGTCTCTCCACTAATTTCTATTGGAAGGGTTTACGAAGGGAGGTACAACAGTTCGTGGGAAATTGTCAAGTCTGCCAATAAATGAAGAGCGACAATCTAGCACCGGTGGGGATTCTGCAACCACTTCCTATTCCCGAGCAAGTGTTCGAGGACATATCGATGGATTTTATCACTGGATTGCCGCAGTCCAAGGGTAAGGAAGCGATCATGGTGGTGGTGGATCGCCTAACGAAATATGGGCATTTTTTTACCTTACTAAGACAGCTTGACAGTAAGCTGATTGCGAAGATTATGGTGCAAGGGGTAGTTAAGTTACATGGATTTCCTCGATCCATAGTGAGTGACCAAGACCGAATCTTTGTGAGTGAACTGTGGTATGAGATGGCATGGCTACAAGAAACGGAATTGTGCATGAGCTCGGCCTATCACCCTCAAACGGATGGGCAAACCGAGGCTTTAAATTGCTGTTTGGAAATGTATTTGCGTTGCGTCGCGCGAGACGATCCAAACAAGTGGGAACGCTACTTAGCGTGGGCGGAGTATTGGTATAACACAGCGTATCAAGCATCGGGGGGCATGACCCCATTCAAAGCCTTGTATGGGCGAGAGCCTCCGACCATCATGAGCTATATGGAAGGAAGCTCCAGCAACACACAGTTGGATAATGATTTGAGAGAGCGTGACTTGTTGTTGCGAGAGTTGAAACAGAACCTACTGCGCGCCCAGACTCGAATAAAGCATCAGGCGGATAAGCATTGAAGGGAGGTGAAATTCAAGGAAGGAGAATGGGCTTTTGTTCGACTACAACCTTATCGCCAACTGTCGTTGAGGTTGAAGAAGCAACAAAAACTCAATCCTAGATTCTTCGGCCCTTATCGCATTCAGAAACGAGTTGGTTCGGTTGCTTTCAAGTTAGAACTTCTGGATTCCACTCGAATTCACCCTGTTTTTCATGTTTCGCAATTGAAGTTGTGTAAGGGGCATCTACTGCAGCAAATCACCTCATTACCATTGCTGGAAAAATGGGAAGAACCTGATTTATCCCAAATTGCAACGAACCTTGAAGAACCTGATGTATCCCAGAGTACTGCGAACCTTGAGGACAAGGTTCTAAACCCAGAGGAGGGTAATGTCATGAGCAAGGAAAGGGAATGTCCAGCATTATGAGCAGGATCAAGGGACGGTGCAACAGACGAGCCAGAGCCTCAGAATCAACCCAGCCACATGCCACCAGCCATACGCAAGGGGACAAGGGAGAGAAAACCATCACGAGCCTTAACCGATTTTGTCTTACGTTAGAGTTGGCATATATATTTCTCTTATGAGTATTGTAAAAGGACAAGTAAAATTCTAAAGCAATATTGCCTATTTCCCTTTCCTCCTTCCTTTTATTCTCTCTGTCATTTTCTTTTATTCCCTGTGCACGTTCGACGTTTAACACATTCTACTCTACCAACTGAGCTAATGTTAAGATGTTTATCAGGTTCGTAGTAATATATTATAACATAGTTCTAGATGTTAACCTAAGGATGGCAAACAGGCGGGGCAGGTGCAGATACCCTTCCCCATACGTACCTAACATTTTCATATCTATCACCTACCCACCACCGATGACGGGTAAAATTTTCAAATCTACGCTCGTCCACGTAGGTACATTTTTAAATCCACCCCGCATCCATTACTCAGCTCGGTACCCACCACCCAACCCGTACCCACTTGTAGTATCTTCAAAGAAATCTACTTATCTCATAATATATAAGTCAAATCTCCATTCCATTTTCTCCAAAAGAAACTAGACTCAGATGTTTTTCTAAACATGTAAGATGGTACTTATAATTTGACTAGTACAATTTATGACAAATTTTTAAAGTCGATGTCAAACTAGTATTAGGAGCAGTCTCCTACTCTGTTTTTCTGACCTCCGGTCACTTAAAAAATTGTATCTTTTAAAATACTGATCAAAATCGATCTCCACTTGTTCTAAACGAAACTAGACTTACTCAAGGTTACAATGATGTATGGATTACTTCCTTATTAATTATATAGATTTTTTGGTGAATTTTTAAACTCATGCACATATTTCATTAACTTGATTTTTGACTCCATTAATCATTCCAAAATTATTTTAAATGTTTATAAACATATTTCATATAAATGATAACACACATTCATCCATCAAATAATTACACATAAATGAATCACATAGCATATATATATAGGGATAAGATCCTCTTACACTATGTGAAATTTGAAAATTTTATATTTTTTTCGACAGTTGGATGAAGGTAAATGTATGGATGAGATTAACAGTAGAAAATGTGAAGATTATAACTTGAAAAAGAAAAAGATAAACGTAATTGACTTTTACACAATGTAAGTGAATCCTAACTCATATATATATTATTTTAATTAAAATGATCTTATTCATATGATGGGTAGTGGGTGGGCGGGTGGATATGGGACGGGTAAAGTCTCAAACCTACCGCATACCCGCTAGGGGTGTTCATTCCTGGGTACCCAGTTTTTAGGTACCCAAAAAATTGGGTACTCGGTTCATCCGGGTATCACATATGGCGGCCTGTGTCCCGACCCGCTTTAGTCAGGTACCCATGAAATACGAGTACCCGAGAAATTGAGTAACGGGTACCCGGTTCATAATTTTTATTTATTTATTTTTAAATTTATTTTTTTAAAAAAATCACTTAGTAAACACATAATACAAATTAAAGTTTATCAGAAGAATATTTTGATATATATATATATATATATATATATATATATATTACAGTTTATCACCAAAAATACATTAAAAATATTAATCTCATTTTTTTCTTTCAAATTTTGTATTAACAAATTAATAAAAATATATTTTAAAATTTTAAAATATAAAAATACATAATACAAACATAGACATATAAATAATTTAGAGATTTAAATTTAGTTATAGGTAAAATATTAAGGAACCTAAAATAAAAAACATAATTTAAAACTAAAAAATATTAAAAGTATCGGGTCAGGTACCCGTTTACCAAAAAATTTCAGCCCAAACCCGGCCCAACTACCCGGAAAAAATCTCGGGTCGAATACCCAGCCCAGTAGGATAATTTTTTTAGTAAAATACCTGATTTTTCATCTCGGGTCGGGTACCCAGCCTAATAGGGTAATTTTTTTAGTAAAATACCCGCTTTTTCATCTCGGGTAGTCGGGTCCGGTCAACCGGGTCAAGTAATTTTGAACACCCTTAATACCCACTACCCACATTGGGTATAACTTTTAACATACTCACTACCCACTAAACTCATACCCATATATGCCCCAACTAGGACGGATATAATGTGGAAACCACAAAATTATTCCCTTATACCATCCTTAGATTTTACACGCACTTTTTAAAATATAAATTTAAATTAAATAAAATATATGACCACTTGTAAATCATTTTTAAAAATGTATAAAGAAACACACTCTCTTTTTATATAATTTAGGCTTAACAATAAAATAGGTGCCCAAACTTTATCTTTTTTGCAATAGGTGCCTAAAGTATTTTTTTGGTTGAAATAAATATCTAAAGTTACTTTTTAAGGTAACACGATTAAAAAACCCATAACCCTATCGGAATTTGACACGTGTATTTTATTTATTTTTTCAATAAATTGAAAAAAGAAATTCTTTTTAAATTTTTTTGAAACTTCTCAAAATCTCTAAAAAATTCTCAAATCCCTAAAACTCAAAAACCCCAAAATTGAGGTCGTTTCTGACGCCCATACCCTCACGGGACCCCACCACTGTCGTCGCTAGAGCCCCGCTCATTTCTCCCAACCACCCATCGCTGGTAACAGACAAAAGGCGGGCCAATCGAACGTCGAACGATTGAAACCTTTCGCGTTCGTCGTCCGACAACGACGATGGTGGGATCCGACGAAGCTATCGACAATGGAAACAATGGTAATTTGGGGGGTTTGGGTTTTAGGGGTTAAGATTATTTTGTAGTTTTTGAAAATTTTGAGATATATTTTCATTTATTTTCCTTTCAGTTTATTTTTTAAAAATAAAAAAATAGAAGTCACGTGTCAAGCTATAATTGGATGATATTTTTTAGTAAATTGACTTTAAAATAGACCGATATGAAACGTTAGACACCTATTTCAACCAAAAAATTCTTTAAACAACTATGAGATAAAGTTTGAGCACCTATTTTATAATTAAGCTTATAATTTAGGAGGTAGAATGTATGGACTAGTATTTGAATTTTATATTTCCGTTTAAGTGACAATTATTAACTTGATTTTTTTTGAAATAATATTAAATTGATTTTTTAATTATTCAATGTGTTTAGCATAAGTTGTGAATTTAGCTTTTTGTAGTTCAATTTAATCTTTGTATTTTTGGATTTTGCAAGTTTAGTATTGACCTAAATAATATGTGGATAAATGCGGTCATATTACAGAATAAGATCTAATCTATAAATCATACATAAAATAAATATCGATAAAAAAGAGTAAACTACACCCATGGCCACTTAACTATGGGGTAAGTTCTATTTTGACCATCGAATTATTAATTTAATCAATCAAACAATTAAACTATTAAAATACTATCAATTAAATCACTTTACGTTAAAATCTAACAAAAGGAGGTGACATGATTGTTAAAAAAATTGGTATAAGACATATTTGATCCATATTGTTTATACATTATATTAATTTAGTCCTGATTGTTAAAAAAAAGGTTTGAGGCAGGGGTGCCCTTTATCACCATTGTTGTTCAATATTATCGGTGAGGCACTGAGCCACCTCATTCGTAGAGCAGAAGACCTGAACATCTTAAAGGGGGTCAAAGTGGGATCGAGCGGTATGATTGTGTCACATCTGCAATTCGCTGATGAACTCATAGTCTTACTGGAGGCATCGGAAGGTAATGTTAAGAACTCCATCAGAATCTTGAAAATCTTTGAAGTGGCGTCGGAATTGAAATTGAATATGAAAAAAAACAAATATCTATGGAGTAAACATGGAAGACAGTATAATAAATGAATGGGCGACAGACACTAAATGTAGTAGAGGAACACTTCCATCAACTTCTCTTGGAATGCCACTGGGACAGAGTAGAAATATTGCAATTATGTGGAAGCCAATTCTGGATAAAATGTCAGCGGCACTTGAAGGGTGGAAATGGAAGTTCCTGTCTTTTTCAGGGAAGGTAACTCTCATTAAATCTGTTTTATGTAATTTACCCATTTATTTTCTCACTTTGTTTCAGATACCAAGTTCAGTTTCCAATATCATCAATAAAAAGATTGCAAATTTCCTATGGGGTAATGGAGATAGGAGATCAACGCACTGGATTAAATGGGAGAATGTGTGTCGACCCAAAGATCATGGCGGATTGGGGTTCTACGATGTCAAAATAAAAAATAGATCGCTCCTAAACAAATAGCTGTGACGTTTTGGTGTTGAGCAAGACTGCCTATGGAGAAAAGTGATTGATGCTAAGTATGGATATGATAGTAACGAGATTTTACCAAAGGCCCTTGAAGGATCGAGAGTTTCGTGAATATGGAAGAACATCATCTCCCCCCTTAACAAAGCCGAAGACATTTTCACACAAAATATCCTCCTTGTTCTCAGCGATGGAAAAGGCATCAACTTTTGGGATGATCGCTGGACAGATTTTGCTTCGCTAAAAAGTGCCTTCCCAAGAATATATCAGGTGGCCATACGGAAGCATGGGAAGGTATGTGATTTCGGCAAAAAAGTCAATGGCGTTTGGACCTGGAAAATTGAACTCAAAAGAAATCTTTTGAGTGGGAACTTGAACAGTAGGAACTATTCTTGGAGACGATAAACAGGGCGGCATCAAACACTGGCAGTTTCGACAGAATAAAGTGGAGAGGGGAGGGAAGTGGCTACTACAAACCAAAGAATTTCTGCGATTTGGCAGCTACTGAAGGAACCCAACATAACCAAATTTGGGAACTCGTATGGCAAAATCTTGCACCACCAAAGGATGATTGTTTCGTTTGGAGGGCAATTCAGGGAAAAATCCCGACGTTTGTAGAGTTAGCAAAGCGTGGACAGCCGAATTTATCCGCAAAAATTCTGCTCATTATGCAACAATGCCCGTGAATCAGTGGAGCATCTTTTCTGTTCATGCGAGGTCACCTGGAAAGTGTGGATAAAATGGAGATGTTTTTGGAATTACTATCTCACCATGTCTGGGAACCTTAGAGACCTATGCGTTATGTGGGAAACCTCACCGATTAAAGCATCGGCTAAACCTTTATAGAGACTCGCTTTCTTTGGCATCGTATGGACGATTTGGTTGGCCAGAAACGAAAGCGTGTTCAAAAGCAAGATGTGGAAGACAGAGGAGATTAGCGATCTTGCCATACTCAGAATAGGGATTTGGGCGAAAGGCAAATGGCCATTGGTAGTTGGAACAATATCGGAGTTCATCAGAAATCCGAATCTGGGTTTCGTTTTCCGTGATGACAACCTTAGATTGACTCATACTGCTTGGGTTCCTCCGTCGCCAGGTTGCCTGAAATTCAATGTTGACGCATCGGTACATGGAAGCTTCAGTGCTGCGGGGATTGGAGGAATCTTGCGGGACGATAAAGGAAACATACTCGGAAAATTCTCCAAAAGCATAGGACTATCGGGTCCCACCTCCGCAGAGATTATTTCTCTTTGGGAAGCTGGAAAATTCTTGAGTGCGTCTAGATGGAAAAAAACATAAGGCCACTGTGATTGAGACTGACTCACAGTTAGCGATCAAATGGGTTGGGGGCTTTGATCAAGTCTCAACTGTGTTCATGGATATTGTATCAAATAGGGATGTAAAAACATGTAATCGGGCAGGTTTTAGGTCAGGTTTTGTCAGGTCGGGTAAAATCGGATACATGTCATTTCAGGTAAAAAATTTTTTGACTCGACTCGGGTCGGGTGCGGGTCCATTGCAGTCGGTTAATTTCCAGGTCGGGTCCATTTCAGGTCAAACTCGTTGCAGATCGGGTAAAAACAGGTCGGGTAAAATCAGTTAATTGGCAGGTAAATTGCAGGTCGGGTAAATTTCAGGTCGGTTTCATTTCAGGTCGGGTAATTTCAGGTCGTCGGGTTCATTTCAGTTCGGGTTAATTCAGGTTCACCAGAAATGAACAATTTTGAATAAAAACAACGTTTTATGGACTATAGTGAAAAAAATAATAATAAATAAGCGCTAATTTGGACTAAAATAAAGTTTTATGGACTATAATAGGCTCAATTTTGAATAAAAACAAAGTTTTATGGACTATAGTGAAAAAAATAATAAATAAGAGTTAATTTGAAGTAAAAATAAAGTTTTAATGACTCAATTGAATTGAATTAAAACTTAAAGGACTTGAATAAAAACTTATATAATATAAAGGGCTTTATTTATAATTTACCCCAAATTGAAATTCAATTTGAAAATTGGGCGGTTTCAAAATAAATTTTCCCGCCCATATATATTATAATTTAATATTATTTATTAATTATTATAATATAATATAACTTATTAATTATTATAATAACTTTATAAGTATAAGGGTAAAGTACACAGACGGTCACTGAACTTTGATAAAAAAAATAAAATGGTAACCAAACTTTCAAAAATCACAAAATGGCAATTAAACTTTATGTTTTATAACAAAATGGTAACTAGACGTTAAATACAGTTAAGTGACTGTTATAAAATTTGGTATAATAACACATTTAGTCCTTCATATTTATACATTCAATCAATTTAGTTCTAATTCGAAAAAATTCACTAAATTTAGCCCTCGTTATTTACGCATTTTTTCAATTTGGTCTTTAAAGCAAAATTCCAAAGTATGATAACATGATAAATAATTACAATTAAATTTTTATAGGAACTCGAAAACTTGACTCGATTCGAATCGAAAAAGTTTAAAATAAAGTTTGAGTTGTAAAATATGACGCGTCAACTCGAATAACTCGAAATTTTTTGACTCGACTCAATCGAATGCTCATCTCTATCTTAAGATATGACGCGTCAACTCGAATAACTCGAAATATTCGAATATTCTAAATCACTTTTTCCTTTTAAATCAAATATTTTTTGAAATAGAATATTTAATATTTCATATTTAAATCACATCAAATATTTAATAACTACTTTAAATATTCAATTTAATTTAAAAATATTCGATTTAAAAGAAAAATGATTTAAAATAATCGAATATTTAATAACTACTTTAAATATTCAATTTAATTTAAAAATATTCGATTTAAAAGAAAAAATGATTTAAAATATTCAAATATTTAATAACTATTTTAAATATTTTTCTTTTAAATATTCGAAGATTTAATAACTACTTTAAATATTTATTAAATATTCAAATATTTTAAATCAATTCTTTTCTTGGAAATTGATTATTTTTAAATTAAATCGAATATTTAAAATATTTATTAAATATCTGATATGATTTAAAAGAAAAAAATGATTTAAAATATTCGAATATTTCGAGTTATTCAAGTCGACGCGTCATATCTTAAGATAGAGGTGAGCGGTCGATCGAGTCGAGTAAAAAAAAATTCGAGTTATTCGAGTTGACGCGTCATATTTTACAACTCAAACTTTATTTGACATTTTTTCAATTCGAGTCGAGTTTTTGAGTTCCTATAAAAATTTAATTAAATATTCAAATATTTTAAATATTTTTTTCTTTTAAATCGAATATTTTTAAGTTAAATTGAATATTTAAAGTAGTTATTAAATATTCGATGTGATTTAAATATGAAAATATTAAATATTCTATTTAAAAGAAAAAAATGATTTTAAATATTCGAATATTTCGAGTTATTCGAGTTGACGCGTCATATCTTAAGATAGAGGTGAGCGTTCGCTTGAGTCGAGTCAAAAAATTTCGAGTTATTCGAGTTTACGCGTCATATTTTACAACTCAAATTTGATTTGAAATTTTTTCGATTTGAGTCGAGTCGAGTTTTCGAGTTCCTATAAAAATTTAATTAAATATTCAAATATTTTAAATCAATTTTTTTCTTTTAAATCGAATATTTAAAGTTGTTATTAAATAATCGATGTGATTTAAATATGAAAATATTAAATATTCTATTTTAAAAATATTCGATTTAAAAGAAAAATGATTTAAAATATTCGAATATTTCGAGTTATTCGAGTTGGCGCGTCATATCTTAAGATAGAGATGAGCGTTCGATCGAATCAAGTCAAAAAATTTCGAGTTGTTCGAGTTGACGCGTCATATTTTACAACTCAAACTTTATTTGAAATTTTTTCGATTCGAGTCGAGTCGAGTTTTCGAGTTCCGATAAAAATTTAATTGTAATTATTTATTATGTTACCATACTTTGGAATTTTGCTTTAAGGAACAAATTGAAAGAATGCATAAATTACGAGGGCTAAATTTAGTGAATTGGTTCAAATTAGGGTTAAATTGATTGAATGTATAAATATGAAGGACTGAATGTGTCATTATACTAAATTTTATAACAGCCACTTAACGGCATTTAACGTCTAGTTACCATTTTGTTATAAAACATAAAGTTTAATTGTCATTTTGTGATTTTTGAAAGTTTGGTTACCATTTTGTTTTTTTTTTTATCAAAGTTCAGTGACCGTCTGTGTACTTTACCCTAAGTATAAATATATGGCATTATGTGTATATATATATATATATGTATTTTTTATGTATTCACATGTATATAAATTACAATATATAATTATATATTATACAAACATGTATGTATTTATGTATATGTAATGTATTATACATAAATACATGTATATGTATATACATAATACATTCTATGATACTAACAACATACATGTATATATACATGTATATATATATATACATATATATACAAACATATGTAGATATTAAATTATTAATACATTATACATATAACATATCATACATAATAATGAATACATATTATACAAATATATGTATGTTAATATATAATATATAATGTACATGTATATATATGTGTGTGTATATATATGTATATAAATACATAAATATACATATAAAATATATGTATATATATAAATATATGTATTTATAAAATTATAAAATATATGTATTTATATATGTATTTAAATACATAAATTGAATTGAACTCAATTGAATTGAACTAAAACTTAAATGGCTTAAATGAAAAACATCTAAAATTTAAAGGGCCACAAAATATTTAGCCCATCTAAAATTCAAAGGGCTACAAAATATTTAGCCCATCTAAAACTTTTAGCCCAAAGCCCAACAATTAATAATAATTATATTTAACTCATCTAAAATATTTAGTCCAAAGCCCAACAATTAATAATTATTATTTATTATTGATATTATTAATTATTATAAATGGGTGGTGGGATATGAGCCCAAAGGCCCAAGGCCCAAACTATTACTAATTATTATTTATTATTAATTATTATATTATAAATACATTATATAACTTATAAGTTATAAGTTTATATATATATATATATTGTAACCCCCTCGTCCCGGTCTGGCCGGATGACCGATCCGAGTGGGCCACACGGGGAAAACCGAAGCGAGACCCGTTAAGGTCCCACCTCGGTTAGCAACCCTAGAAAAATTCCTTTTATTTATCTTGTCTAAAAGTCCATTTAAGTCCTATGTGATCAAACGACGGAATAAAATACATGAGACAAACATTCGATCCCAAAACAACAATTAAACAGCCCACTTTTTAATCTTTTAAACAGGCCGTTTCGAAACACCCTTGAGGCGTATCGAAACGCCTTGACCAGGTCAACTGTCCCAGAGCCTCTACAAGGGGCCGTATCGAAACGGTGGTCAACCGTTCCGAAACGCCCTCAACGGTCAACTTCTCGTGGTCAACGAGATTTTGACCGTTTCGAAACCCTTATACCCATTTCGATACACCTTCATCTCGTGAATTTCTCAGAATTCCAGTAGCCAAAATGTTCCGAAACGCGTATCGGAACAGGGGTTTCAAAGGCCATACCGTATCGAAACGCGTTCCGATACGGGGTCCCTGAAGCCTTACCCGTTCCGAAACGACCCAGCCCGTTTCGAAACGCGGGCTGTCTGCAGCCTTTTGAAATTCAGATTTAAGGGTATTTCAACAAGTATGAAGGTCCCATAAGACCCCTAAAGGCACACAAAACCATCAAACAAAGTCTAAAGACATACATCCTAGATTTAACATACTCAAACACATACAAGCATGGATTTAGACAATCTTTCATACATAGCAAATTACACATGTAGAGCCTTTCATACAAGCATGCTTGAAGACATTAAAAAGAACCAATAAGCATCATACATTTCAAATAAGTTTACATGCCATTTAAAGCAACTGAAGCATTCATAAGACATCCATCGCACTAGCATTGGCAAGATATATCATGCTTACAAATCAAGTCAACCATAGACATACATCAGACTCAAATCAACAATACCTATCCCATTGCTTAACTATTACATTCTATTACAAAATTCATACATTGAGCTCACCAAAAGCAACACTTGGAGACTTTCCCTTGCCTTTGCCACCCACAAGCTAATTATCTGCATTGTCGAACAAAAGAGAGCGTAAGCATAAAAGCTTAGTGAGGGTAAGCTCTTTAAAAACAAACCTCGACAATGCAGGGTCCAAGCACGAGCTACAACCAAGATAAAATGCATGTTCTCACCTCCGGTCCACACGAGCCATAATTCTAAATGATGCATGAACATATAATCAATATCATGTCATGCTCAACATGTTTGAATCCACAACGTATGAAATCACATATATCAAACCATGTTAGCAACACATCCCAAATCACATTGTCTCACAATTAACCACATATGGGCAACATAAACTACAATCTGTATTGGCACCTAGCTATGACTCGAATACGCAGATAACCGTTGGAACTCACATCCAACAACTCAACCATTACCTGACGGTGGGATTCCACTCATCACCGTTCACGCGGAGGGGATTCCACTCATCCTCACGCCCCGTCGATGGGATTCCACTCATCACCGACTAAAATAAATACAATTTCCGGGCAAACCCGTACTCCTCCTTGGTGACTCAACGCCACCAAGGCCACGCACGACTTTTGACTCATGTGTACACACTAACATCCTAATGATCGATCATTTGTACCCAAGCATACTAGTGCCAATACTACACATTGCATTACTCTTTCACAATATTAATTCATAACACTTCCGTGCTTAGCACGTACTCACCTTGACTTACCGTCATGCACAAACTACATTTCCATGCCTAGCATGTACTCACCATGATCCTCGGATCATGAAACCACCCCATAATATCATTTCACACATCAACACCACATGTACATAATTAACACCCACATCACATTATATTTTACACATGTGTATAACCATATCATATCTATCTTCAACATGCATATAACAATGCATCAAACATACCTCAACATACATGTATACAACATATACATAATCAACACCATCACAATTTAATACGAGGCATATACAACCATTAAAAAGTGCAACCAAAGTCTCTAATCAAAGCTCGGGATTAGGCTACCACTCTAATCCCAACTCTAGGTGGGTTTACCAAGCCCATCCTAGGTTCACATGCTTGAACCAAATACTCAAAACCATTTTGAAAATATTTAACCACTCACCTAAGCTTCCAAGCTCCAAGCCAAGCAAGCAACCTCCCTCAAATTTCCGGATTTCTTCCCGAAGCTTCCCCAACACAAATTCCCGCTTCTTAACAACCTCAAACACATTTCAAACAATTCCAAATCAGCCCAACATCAAAATACCAACCCGGAATACAATTCAAATGCAATTTACCATGTTGCAAACCATGAACAAATCCCATTTTTAGCAAATTCGGGCAGCCCCTAAACCATGTCCAAAAACCATGTTTCCAACATCCATAGCACCCACAAACAATCCCAAATCAACCCCTAACCATAGTACTACCATTGGGCTATCAATTTCCACCTAAAACAACCCCCAAAAATCACCCAAAACCCTTCAAAAAACCCATTTTTACCCAATTTCGGGAATCCATCAAAATCCAACCAAATTAACATATAATGTGCATTTTAACATGATTAAGCAAAGCCCCAACTCAATTTATCAAAACCAAATGAGAAACCCCCTTAAAAATCCGAACTTGATATAAACCCTAATTTTTCAAAAGTTCATATTTTTAAAATCTAAGACCATGTATGAATAGGAAATAGAAAGGAGAGTTCAAATATGTGATTACCTTTCAAAAGCCCCTTGAATTGATGAAGAAATCGAATGAAATAGTAAAGAGGGTTTGGGTGTAACCCCCTCGTCCCGGTCTGGTCGGATGACCGGTCCGAGTAGGCCACACGGGGAAAACCGAAGCGAAACCCGTTAAGGCTTCCCCTCGGTTAACGACCCAGAAAATACCTTTTAACTTTAGTCTTATCTAGATGCATATTTAATTCCTATGTGTGGTCCAACAGCGGAAGATACAAGCAACGAAACATTTACCGATCAAACAAAACATAAAACAGTCCATTTTACTTCATTTCAGCAGGCCGTTTCGAAACACCTATAGGGTGTTCCGAAACGCCCTGACCTAGCCAACGGCCTGGGTCAACCACAAGGTGACCGTTCCGAAACAGGGGGAGACCCGTATCGGAACGACCTTAACGGTCAATATCTCGTGGTCAACGAGATTTGACCGTTTCGGAACTTCAAAGGCCCGTTTCGGAACAGCGTCATCTCGCCAATTTCTCAAAATTCCAGTAGCGAAAACGTTCCGGAACGACCCTCATCCGTTTCGAAACGGCAGGCCATTTACACAGGGGCCGTTTCGGAATACGGGGACCCGTTCCGAAACACCCCCTGTCTGCAGACTCGATTTTGCTGTTTTGAGGCACAAAGGTGCCCCAAAACATCACCAAACCACATCATGTCACCCAACCAATTAAATCCAAGATATAACAACAATATTAACATGCTAAAACAAGACTTAAACATGTCTAATGCTAAGGCAACATCCCACAAACATGCATTCATTCCAACATCGTCCAAACACATATATATACTCCTAAGGCAAAAGACTAACATTCAAGTAAGCAATTAGGCATGAGTTAACATTCAACATGGCATCACAACCATACAAAGCAAGAGGCTAAGGAGTCTAAACAAGCTCCTATCACCCAACAACAATCCAACAAAACCTTACACATCCCATTGCTTAAACTATTACATGTCTTAGCATTAAAACCATACTTGATGAACACAGTCCAAAATCACACTTGGAGGCCCTCCACTTGCCCGAGCAACCCACGAACTAAGGATCTGCAATGTTGAACAAAGAGAGCGTAAGCAATAATGCTTAGTGAGGGTAAGCTCTAAAAACAAACCTCAACACTGCAGGGTCCGAGCACGATCTAGCCAAGGCAATTTACATTTGTCAAGAGTCCACAAGATATAAATGCATGAGCAATATATCACATATATGCCATAAACATGAGCTCAACACTACCATACATGTAATCACATTTAAACATCCAAACAGCTCATATATTCCAACACATTGATACACATATCAATCAACATTGGCACCTAGTTAAGACCCGAATACGCGGATAGACACGTTGGAAACTCATATCCAACAACCACATTACCTCGGTGGGATTCCACTCATCACCGGTCTCGCGGAGGGGATTCCACTCATCCTCACGCCCCGTCGATGGGATTCCACTCATCACCGACTATATTCAATTACAATTCTGGGCGAACCCGTACTCCTCCTTGGTGACTCAACGCCACCAAGGCCACGCGCGACTTTAGACTCATGTGTACACACACTAACATCCTAATGATCGATCATTTGTATCCAAGTTTACTAGTGCCAATATTTACCCACATCACATTACTCATTTCATAAACCTTGTGCTTAGCACACACTCACCCACAACCATCATTATGCATGTCTCAAACATCATAAGTCCAATCTCATTTCACATGTATAAGGCAATATACATAGACATTCATATCGCAAATTTATGCAAGACATACACAACCATAAAGTGAGTTCAACCAAGGGCTCTAGATCAAGTTTAGGATTAGGCTACCACCCTAATCCTAACTCTAGGTGGGTCTACCAAGCCCAACCTAGTCCATATACTCGAACCAACTACTTTAAAACATTTAAAAGCAACAACCACTCACCTAAACTTCCTAGCTCAAAGACCACGCAAGCGACCGTTCTTCAAATTCCCGGATTCTCTTCCAAAGCTTCACCGACGCCCAAACTCGGTTCTAATTAATCTCAAACACAAACAAAACATTCATAATCAATATCTCATCAACGGAAACAACCCGGAACAATACTTCAAGCACTCAATACCCAAAACAAGTCCCAAAAACAGAATTTCCGAGCTGCCCTTAAAGCCCACCAATATCTTCCATTTCAAGCATCCAAATAACCATCAAACACACCTAAAGCAGCCCTCATATATCATACTAACATCAGCCCTCGAAAACCAACATTGAAACACCCGAAAAACCATTTTAAAACCCTCCCCAAACCCCCTTGGTACCCAATTCCGAAAATTGATTAAAATCACTTGAAATTCACATATATCATACCATTTGACTTCTACATAACTTATCTAAACATATTAAATCAACACATTTACTTTAACAACATAAAGCTTCCATTTTTAATCCCAACTCCCAAAAATTCCATTTTCTCAAACTCTTATGAAAATGAAAATAGAAGGTACTTTTAAAGAGGGGAGGATGAGGGGAAGTCAAAAACATCCTTACCTTTAGATTTGGAGCTGAAATGGAGGAGGAATAAGATGGAATAGTGAACTTGGGTAGAGAACCCTATTTTACGTTGGAAAATCTGATGAAGAAGATGAATAGTGGAAGTGTGATAGGGAAAAAGGGGTTTAAATTTGAAGTGGGGTAAATTACCCAAAAGGCCATTAATGAATAGTTTTCCTTGTTTTTAAATTAGCTCTTCAACTTTGAGTCTAAAACACTTTGGTCCCGTTTCAAAAGGTAAATTTTGTAACCCAATACTTTAAAAGGATTATTTCATAAACCAACTCGAGCCCAAATAATATTAAAATATTATTTTTACCTAACCCCTAAACCCGGGTGTTACAACTCTCCCCCACTTAAAGAATTTCGTCCCCGAAATTACCTGGTGGAAACAAATATGGAAACTGCTCAACCATATCCGCTTTCCTCTCCCACGTGGCCTCTTCCACACCTCTATGTCTCCACAACACTTTGACCAACTCTATGGTCTTGCCACGCAACACCTTGCTATCCGAAGTAAGTATCTCTACGGGCTCTTCATTATAAGACAAATCCGGATTCAACTCTATCTCCTCAACGGGCATCACATGAGAAGGATCCGATCTATATCTCCTAAGCATAGACACATGAAAGACATCATGGATCTTCTCTAACTCAGAAGGTAACCTCAAACGATAAGCTACGGGCCCAATCCGCTCAACTATCTCATACGGACCAATGAACCTCGGGCTCAACTTGCCTTTCCGGCCAAATCTCATCACCTTCTTCCACGGGGATACTTTCAGAAACACTTTCTCACCCACTGTGTACTCAATCTCCTTCCTCTTCAAATCTGCATAAGACTTCTGACGATCGGAAGCTGCTTTCAAACGGTCACAAATCAACTTCACTTTTTCTGTGGTCCCTTTAAGCAAGTCTGGCATAGGTAACAACCTCTGACCTGTCTCAACCCAACAAATCGGAGTTCTACACCGTCTACCATACAAAGCCTCATAAGGTGCCATCTGTATACTAGACTGATAACTGTTGTTGTAAGCAAACTCAACTAACGGTAAGTGCTTCTCCCAAGAACCCTGAAAATCAATCACACAACAACGAAGCATATCCTCTAGAATCTGTATCACTCGCTCTGACTGCCCATCGGACTGCGGATGATAAGATGTGCTGAAATGCAAACGACTACCCAAAGCACCATGCAAACAACTCCAGAACCTCGAAGTAAATCTAGGATCCCTATCTGAAACTATAGACTTTGGAACTCCATGAAGTCTCACAATCTCACGAATGTACAAGTTTGCCAACTTATCTAAGGAATCCGTAGTGTTCACTGCTAAGAAGTGAGCACACTTAGTGAACCTATCAACAATCACCCAAACTGAATTCTTCTTCGAAGGAGACAAAGGCAACCCCGATACAAAATCCATGGTGATTCTCTCCCATTTCCATTCCGGAATCTTCAAAGGCTGTAGCAAACCTGAAGGAACCTGATGTTCTGCCTTCACTCTCTGACAAACCATACAACGGCTCACATACTCGGCTACATCTCTTTTCAAACCAACCCAGAAGTAATCATTCTTCAAATCTCGGTACATCTTGGTACTACCCGGATGCATAGAAAAGGGACTCGAATGTGCTTCACTCAAAATCTGACGTCTCAGCTCAACATCTTCCGGTACAACAATTCTATCCCTAAAGCACAACAGACTCTCACCACTGAAACTATACTCAGTCGGTCTTCCTTCGGCTATGTCTTGAACATGAGGAACTAGGCTTGCATCTTGCAACTGCTTCTCTCTAATCAACTGAATCAAAGAAGACTTCACTTGCAACTCGGTGATCAAACCACCATCATCGGACACACTCAATCTAGCAAACATAGCTCTTAGCTCAACGACCACTTTTCTACTCAAGGCATCGGCTACTACGTTTGCTTTACCCGGATGGTACTCAATAGTCAAATCATAATCTTTTAACAACTCTAGCCATCTCCTCTGTCTCAAGTTCAACTCTTTCTGTGTCATCAAGTACTTCAAGCTCTTATGATCGGTGTAGACTACACACTTCTCACCATACAAATAGTGACGCCAAATTTTTAATGCAAATACAACTGCGGCCAACTCTATATCATGAGTAGGATAGTTCTTCTCATGAATCTTCAACTGTCTAGAAGCATAAGCAACAACTCTTCTATCTTGCATCAAAACACATCCTAAGCCTACGTAGGAAGCATCACTGTAAATCACAAACTCCTTACCTGAAACAAGTTGTACTAACACTGGAGCATTGGTCAAAGCTTTTTTCAATTTCTCAAAGGCCTTTTGTCTTGCATCTGACCATTCGAACTTGACTCCCTTTTGCAACAACTTAGTCAAGGGAGCAGCTACTCTAGAGAAGCCATCAACAAACCTCCTATAGTAACCAGCTAATCCTAGGAAACTCCTAATCTCGGTCACGGACTTAGGTTGTTTCCACTCAACAATAGCCTCAATCTTCGATGGGTCAACTCGGATGCCTTCGGCCGAAACAACATGGCCAAGAAATACAACCTCTCGAATCCAGAACTCACACTTACTGAGCTTCGCATACAACTGATTGTTCAACAATCTCTGTAAAACAAATCTCAAGTGCTCATCATGCTCTTCTTCCGTCTTCGAGTACACAAGTATATCATCAATGAAGACAACCACAAACCGGTCTAGATAGTCTCTAAAAATTCTGTTCATCATGTCCATGAATGCTGCTGGTGCATTTGTGAGCCCAAATGGCATCACAAGAAACTCATAGTGACCATATCTAGTCCTAAAAGCTGTCTTCGGAACATCACACTCTTTCACCTTCAACTGATAGTACCCGGATCTCAAATCTATCTTCGAGAATACTGAAGCACCTCTCAACTGATCAAAAAAATCATCTATACGAGGCAACGGATACTTGTTCTTCACAGTCAACTGATTCAGCTGTCTATAGTCAATACACATGCGCATGCTACCATCTTTCTTTTTCACAAACAACACTGGAGCACCCCACGGAGAACTACTAGGCCTAATGAAACCACGGTCTAATAATTCTTGCAACTGACTCTTCAATTCTTTCAGCTCTTTCGGAGCCATACGATACGGAGCTATCGAAACTGGACTAGACCTTGAAACTGTTTCAATCACAAACTCAACATCTCTGTCAGGAGGCAAACCAGGCAACTCCTCAGGAAACACATCTGGAAAGTCACACACTGTTCTGATATCTTTCGGTCTAGCTTCACTCATGTCCGGATTCATAATATAAGCTAAATAGGCCCCACATCCAGAGTCCATCAACCTATGAGCCTCTAAAGCTGACACCACATTGGACAAGAACTTAATGTTCTCGCCCACTACCACTACCTCATAGTCATCAGAAAGTTTCAAGGAAATTCTCTTTGTCTCAAAATCCACACTAGCCCGATGCTCAACCAACCAATCCATACCCAATATAATATCAGAACCGTAGAAAGGAAGTTCCATCATATCAACTGAAAACACATGACCCTGAATCTTCAGTGGACACCTCCTATACATACGTCTAACCACAACTGTCTCACCAAAAGAACTAGTAACATGCATACCTACATCTAAGATCTCAACAGGAATATCTAACTTCTGTGCATGCTTACTCAAAATGTAGGAATGCGTAGAACCTGAATCAACCAAAGAAAGCAAGGACATAGACTGTAACTCGAAATTACCTGCTATCACATCGGTGTCGTTCCCGGCCTCTCTCTGAGCATAGACCCTCGCTGGTCCTCCCGCCTCTGGCTGCACAGCCACAACATGTGCAAGGTTCCTCTGAGCATCTACCCTAGGTGCATCAGCCCTCGGCTGGAAGTAGCCACGACCGCGCCCACGGCCTCTCTGAAAATCAGTACCTCTCGCAGGAGCCTGAGCAATATTCGGTGCCTGAGCTGCCTGACGTGGACAGTCCCTCCTAAAGTGGTCCCTCGAACCACAGTTCCAGCAAGCATGAAAGTTACCCCAGCACTCTCCAGTGTGCTGTCTCCCACACTGTGTACACTCGGGCAAGCGCCCTCCTCCTCTATGGCCCTGATGGCCCCTACCTTGGTGGCCACCGCCACGTCTCTGATCAAACTGATGTCCGCCACCTCTGTGCCTCTTAGCATCTCTACCATCAAAGTGGTTATGCCTCTTTCCAGAACCAGAACCACCAGCTCGTTTGGCTGAACCCAAACTATGTTCCAAATCCTTGGCCCTAGCGACCAACACATCGAAGTCTGAGTAGTCAGAAGCCAACGTGTACCTCTTAACCTCTTCGTTCAATCCGTAACGGAATCGGTTGCAGCGTTCCACTTCCGTAGGAACCAACTCTGGGGCATACTGACTCAAGCGAACAAAGCGGATCTCATAATCAATCACAGAAGCATCCCCCTGAGTAAGAGCCATAAACTCTCGCTTCTTCTCATCCAAGTACCTCGGTCCCAAGTATCTCTTCCGGAAAGCAGACTCGAAGAATTCCCAATCAATTTCTGTCTCTGGAACCCCGGTAGTGATGGTGACCCACCAGGTGTAGGCATCACCCTGAAGCAGTGAGATCACACAACCCAATCTACGTGCGCCCGCACAACCCATCTGAGCCAAGATACGAACTGTCTTTTCCAACCATAACTCCGACCTCTCCGGAGTAGATCCTCTAAACTCCTCGGCCCCTAAGCTACGGAGCCTCTCCAAAGGTAAGCTAGCATCATCACACCTAGGCTGAGCTGCAGCCTGGGCTCCCGCAACTGCGGCCTGGAAAGCTCCCGCTATTGCTTGCACTAGCGGAGTCATATCGATTCCAGCTGGACCTTGGTCACCTTGGCCACCTTGAGGTCCCTCTCCTCAGGCTCCATCCTCGCCCCCAACTCCCGGTGGAGGAGGTGGTGGTGGTGGTGGAGGCGGTGGAGGAGCGCCAACTCCCGCTGCCCCCGGTCCTTCTAGGTGAGCCCCCGCACAAACAACCGGCTCAACAAGAGCCACGACTCGCGGTTCCTGACGAACCAACCTCGGTCTACCTCTCGGTCTAGACATCGCTCTCACGATTATCAACTACAACCACAATAACAAAACATACAAGCTGGGTTAGCAAGGCAAGGCTTCCAAGTGTTCCAAGTACGTTTCCTCACTTAAAAATCATTTTTTTTCCAATGTAATAGTAGCAATGGGACCCACACACACATGCTTAAAAGTAAAACAATCAGCATACTTGTCACATAAGCAACCATTCTTGCAGAACAGGCAAACACTGTGCAATTCAACTTAAAAACTTGAACTTACCTCACTTACCTGCCCAAGGTCTCGGTAACCTTAGGCTCTGATACCAACAAGTGTAACCCCCTCGTCCCGGTCTGGTCGGATGACCGGTCCGAGTGGGCCACACGGGGAAAACCGAAGCGAAACCCGTTAAGGCTTCCCCTCGGTTAACGACCCAGAAAATACCTTTTAACTTTAGTCTTATCTAGATGCATATTTAATTCCTATATGTGGTCCAACAGCGGAAGATACAAGCAACGAAACATTTACCGATCAAACAAAACATAAAACAGTCCATTTTACTTCATTTCAGCAGGCCGTTTCGAAACACCTATAGGGTGTTCCGAAACGCCCTGACCTAGCCAACGGCCTGGGTCAACCACAAGGTGACCGTTCCGAAACAGGGGGAGACCCGTATCGGAACGACCTTAACGGTCAATATCTCGTGGTCAACGAGATTTGACCGTTTCGGAACTTCAAAGGCCCGTTTTGGAACGGCGTCATCTCGCCAATTTCTCAAAATTCCAGTAGCGAAAACGTTCCGGAATGACCCTCATCCGTTTCGAAACGGCAGGCCATTTACACAGGGGCCGTTTCGGAACACGGGGACCCGTTCCGAAACACCCCCTGTCTGCAGACTCGATTTTGCTGTTTTGAGGCACAAAGGTGCCCCAAAACATCACCAAACCACATCATGTCACCCAACCAATTAAATCCAAGATATAACAACAATATTAACATGCTAAAACAAGATTTAAACATGTCTAATGCTAAGGCAACATCCCACAAACATGCATTCATTCCAACATCGTTCAAACACATATATATACTCCTAAGGCAAAAGACTAACATTCAAGTAAGCAATTAGGCATGAGTTAACATTCAACATGGCATCACAACCATACAAAGCAAGAGGCTAAGGAGTCTAAACAAGCTCCTATCACCCAACAACAATCCAACAAAACCTTACACATCCCATTGCTTAAACTATTACATGTCTTAGCATTAAAACCATACTTGATGAACACAGTCCAAAATCACACTTGGAGGCCCTCCACTTGCTCGAGCAACCCACGAACTAAGGATCTGCAATGTTGAACAAAGAGAGCGTAAGCAATAATGCTTAGTGAGGGTAAGCTCTAAAAACAAACCTCAACACTGCAGGGTCCGAGCACGATCTAGCCAAGGCAATTTACATTTGTCAAGAGTCCACAAGATATAAATGCATGAGCAATATATCACATATATGCCATAAACATGAGCTCAACACTACCATACATGTAATCACATTTAAACATCCAAACAGCTCATATATTCCAACACATTGATACACATATCAATCAACATTGGCACCTAGTTAAGACCCGAATACGCGGATAGACACGTTGGAAACTCATATCCAACAACCACATTACATCGGTGGGATTCCACTCATCACCGGTCTCGCAGAGGGGATTCCACTCATCCTCACGCCCCGTCGATGGGATTCCACTCATCACCGACTATATTCAATTACAATTCCGGGCGAACCCGTACTCCTCCTTGGTGACTCAACGCCACCAAGGCCACGCGCGACTTTAGACTCATGTGTACACACTAACATCCTAATGATCGATCATTTGTATCCAAGTTTACTAGTGCCAATATTTACCCACATCACATTACTCATTTCATAAACCTTGTGCTTAGCACACACTCACCCACAACCATCATTATGCATGTCTCAAACATCATAAGTCCAATCTCATTTCACATGTATAAGGCAATATACATAGACATTCATATCGCAAATTTATGCAAGACATACACAACCATAAAGTGAGTTCAACCAAGGGCTCTAGATCAAGTTTAGGATTAGGCTACCACCCTAATCCTAACTCTAGGTGTGTCTACCAAGCCCAACCTAGTCCATATACTCGAACCAACTACTTTAAAACATTTAAAAGCAACAACCACTCACCTAAACTTCCTAGCTCAAAGACCACGCAAGCGACCGTTCTTCAAATTCCCGGATTCTCTTCCAAAGCTTCACCGACGCCCAAACTCGGTTCTAATCAATCTCAAACACAAACAAAATATTCATAATCAATATCTCATCAACGGAAACAACCCGGAACAATACTTCAAGCACTCAATACCCAAAACAAGTCCAAAAAACAGAATTTCCGAGCTGCCCTTAAAGCCCACCAATATCTTCCATTTCAAGCATCCAAATAACCATCAAACACACCCAAAGCAGCCCTCATATATCATACTAACATCAGCCCTCGAAAACCAACATTGAAACACCCGAAAAACCATTTTAAAACCCTCCCAAAACCCCCTTGGTACCCAATTCCGAAAATTGATTAAAATCACTTGAAATTCACATATATCATACCATTTGACTTCTACATAACTTATCTAAACATATTAAATCAACACATTTACTTTAACAACATAAAGCTTCCATTTTTAATCCCAACTCCCAAAAATTCCATTTTCTCAAACTCTTATGAAAATGAAAATAGAAGGTACTTTTAAAGAGGGGAGGATGAGGGGAAGTCAAAAACATCCTTACCTTTCGATTTGGAGCTGAAATGGAGGAGGAATAAGATGGAATAGTGAACTTGGGTAGAGAACCCTATTTTACGTTGGAAAATCTGATGAAGAAGATGAATAGTGGAAGTGTGATAGGGAAAAAGGGTTTAAATTTGAAGTGGGGTAAATTACCCAAAAGGCCATTAATGAATAGTTTTTCTTGTTTTTAAATTAGCTCTTCAACTTTGAGTCTAAAACACTTTGGTCCCGTTTCAAAAGGTAAATTTTGTAACCCAATACTTTAAAAGGATTATTTCATAAACCAACTCGAGCCCAAATAATATTAAAATATTATTTTTACCTAACCCCTAAACCCGGGTGTTACATTGGGAGAAATTTTGGGAGGTTTTCACGATGAGGAAGAAGAAATGAGAAAGATGGTAGATAAAGTGGTCTTTATTTTTATTTTGGTTTAATTACCAAAGTGATCCCTCCCTTTCTTTCTAAACTCAATTTGCTCACACTAAGGTCAATTTGATTAAAAATACATTTTACTGACTCGAACCAATTAGCCCGACTAACTTCTAGCCCCAAAACACGGGTGTCACAACTCTCCCCCACTTAAGGAAATTTCGTCCCCGAAATTTATCGATCACGGAGGGCCACTGAAACATGCACATCCACGCATTCCTCTCTCACCACAACATACTAACCAACTCGAAAGACTTACCACGCAACACTTGCTATCTTACACTATGATCTCAACTGATTCTTTAGGGCATGCCAATTTCAAACTCAACTCAATCTATTCAACAAATATAACACGGAACAGATCTGACTCACATTTCTGAATCATAGATACACGTAACACATCTCAAACCCCTTTCTAACTCTGGTGGTAACCGCAACAGATAACAACAGAACTAGCCCGATTCACAAACTCGTACGATATTGCTTGAACACTTGACTCATAACTTTCTCTAACTAACCATCTGCCTTCAACGGATAACCAGACACTATGCAAACGTCCTCAAAATAATCTAGCAAAAATTTCGGATCCCTATTACCCACTTCCATTAAGAACCTTCCACGGATGTAACAACTAGAAGTAAACTGGTACTCGGTCTTGACACGCTGGCAATTTACACACTCACCCTTATACCGAACCACATTATTTATCAACTTAGTCCAGAAGTACTCATCTTCAACCCACAATACGTCTTCATACTACTCGAATGCAATATAAATGAACTACCGTGTGCTTCGGCCAAAACAATACATCTCAAAGCACTAGATCAATCGGTACAACTATTCTGTCTCCGAAATGCAAAACTCTATCATCTCTGAAACTGTACTCTGAAGGTCTTCTTCCCGCTATGTCTTGCACGTGGGGTGCCAAGAATCTGTCTTGCAACTGTTTCTCTTCAAACATTCTGACTCAAAGTGGTCTCAACCCGAAACTCGGCCACAAAACTACTATCATTTGATAAACAGAATTCGGCAAACACGACTCGCAACTCAACTACCAATCTAACAACAATTACACTCGGAACATCGGTCACTACGTTGACTGTCTTCGGATGGTACTCAATCTTGATATTACAGTCTTCAAGCAGTTCTAACACTTATGATGTCCAAGTTTCAACCCTTCCTAAGTTGTCTAACAATCTCAGGTTTTGATAATATATACATACACATTGTACATTTCTTGCTATACAAGCTTGGTCTCTAAGTCTTCGAAGCAAACACAACTGTAATTAACTCTATGTCTCATATCGAATAACTCTTCTCACGGTCTTCCAACTATCTTGCTGAACAAGCCACAGTCTTCTGTCTTCCATAAGTACACAACCTGACTCTACATGTAATGCATCACTGTGGTTCACAAATCTTTCTCTAACATAAGTTGATTCAAGGTCGAAGCTCTCTTCAAAGTCTCCTTCAGTTTCTCAAGGGCTCATTGTCTCGCATCTAACCACACAACTGAACATTCTTCTGTAGCAATCTATCAATGGAGCAACTATCTTCAAAGACTATTTACAATTCTCCGAAAGTAACAATGCTAGACCTAGGAACTATAGATATCTGTCACAGTCTTCAATTTCTTCCAACTCATATCTTCTTTTGTCTACTTGGGATTTACTCTAACACACTCGGCTGATCTACATGTCCTAGGAGGATATCTTCATTAACTCGGAGTTCACGTTGCACAACTTGGCATACCACTGATTCCTTAAAAGGATCTACCACACAAACTTCGAAGCTTGTCATGGCCTTTTTCGGTACGTGAATATACTCATGTGTCATCTATGAGAACTATTACAACTGATCAAGGAACTCAAGAATTATTCTGTTCAACATCTCTATGAAGGTAACTAATATACTAGTCAAACAAAACGGCATAACTCAGAGCTCAAGGTGATCACATCTCACTCCTAAAGCTGTCTTCGGTACCTCAAATTTTCTCACTTTCAACTGGTAGTAAACGGATCTCAAACTAATCTTCAAATAGACTGAAACACACACTAACTGACCAACAAATCACTGACACTCAGAAACGGATGTTAATCATTCACTGTCACTTGTTCCAACTGTCTGAAATCTAAACATATTCTTGTATTGTCCTCTCTCTTCTTCACAAATTGCACTGTCATACTCTAAGACGATGCACTAGGCCTAATGAGTCTAAGGTCTAACAAATCTCGAAGTTGATTCTTCAACATTCTCAATTCTTCCGGAAATCATAAGATATGGAGCAATCAAAACAGGAGTAAACTCAAAGACGGTCTCAATATCAAACTCTTCCTCTCTAGACAAGAGATAAGCCGACAATTCTTCCAAACACTTCTAGGAAAAGAAAACACAAACTATCCTAACATTATGCGGTCTAGTCTTCATTCAAAATCAAATTCATCACAATTACTAAGCAAGCCTGTCAACTAAACTCAATCAATCTTTAACCTCTAAATCTGGATCAACATTCAACAAGAAGTTCACCTTCTCACCTACCACTTCAGTCACACAAAAATCTGCAATTTCAAGGCAACTCTCTCTTTGTCTCAACGTACACACTAATTATTTGCTCTTCAAGCCGAGCCTTGGGAAAAGGCACATCAAAACTGTAGGAAGACAGTCACTTCACATCTACTAGAAACTAGTAACTCTGAACCACCAACAAACATCTTCTGTACATCTTTCTGATCACTACTATCTCCCAAAAGGTCTAGTCACATGCGTCCCTACGTCTAAAATCTCAACAGAGATACGTCAAAATCTTCGCACGCTCACACAAACGAACGATTCTGCAAAAATTGTAACTTTACAAGTACACAACTGATAATCTTCGGTCCTCTTGTTTTCAGACTGATTCTTCAACAAAATCCGACTCTTCTAGACTATTCGTAGAGCATTTCAAAACTTCAAAAACGCAGTTCTGGGCACACACAGACAACCATACTGGAAAACCACCCAGACGCACACTGGCCCCAAACACACAAATCGGTTCCCATTCACGGATACTGACCGACTGTCTTGCATCGAAATCATAGGCTGAACCCCAACGGTCACCACTAACACTTTTGAAATTCAGATTACTCACACGAGACCCCTACCTAGATCTCGCCAAAAGAACTAAGGTACTCATACCTACCTCATCGAGCACATTCAAACTTGCATGCTTGTTAACAACATACGAAGATACGAACTCAGAACCAATCAGAAGAGACAAACTCAAAACTGTACCAAGGGCTTATCCACTATAACATAGATACCACCTAACTCCCACTCATATGTCTTCACTTCTTTTCACCAACTAATACTAGAATCGGTCTCGTCATCTCCCACCAACAAGAATCAACTCACGTGCACGCGGACTCGAGCAAACAAATTGTTCCTCAACTCCGGTACAACTATACTCCCCTAACTATAGCAAAGAACTTCCTCTACATCATCCCCATTTTCAAAACCACAACTTCCACTTACCGATTCACGACCCACACACTGGCCCTAAACTTACTAAAAGCAATAAATCAGTCAACAATTTAACATACAAGTTGGGTTAGCAAAGGAAAGGTCCAAGTGGCTCAAGTATGATTTCCCTCACTTAAAATCCTTTTTCCGATGTAATAGAAGCAATGGGACTCTACTAAACATGTTTCAAACAATCAACACACATACATGCTTAACCAAGCATATAACAAGGATTACTTGCTAAACAAGCAACACATGCGTACGATCAAACAACATGCATTCTCAATCAAACAATCACACATCACAGCATACACGGGTAACGAGCAACATGCTTTTAAACAAACAGTCAACATACTTGTCATACAAGCAATCATACTTACAAAACAAGCAAACACAGTGCACATCAATTCAAAACTTAAACTTACCTCACTTACCTGCCCAAGGTCTCGGTAACCTTAGGCTCTGATACCAACAAATGTAACCCCCTCGTCCCGGTCTGGCCGGATAACCGGTCCGAGTGGGCCACACGGGGAAAACCGAAGCGAAACCCGTTAAGGTCCCACCTCGGTTAGCAACCCTAGAAAAATTCCTTTTATTTATCTTGTCTAAAAGTCCATTTAAGTCCTATGTGATCAAACGACGGAATAAAATACATGAGACAAACATTCGATCCCAAAACAACAATTAAACAGCCCACTTTTTAATCTTTTAAACAGGCCGTTTCGAAACACCCTTGAGGCGTATCGAAACGCCTTGACCAGGTCAACTGTCCCAGAGCCTCTACAAGGGGCCGTATCAAAACGGTGGTCAACCGTTCCGAAACGCCCTCAACGGTCAACTTCTCGTGGTCAACGAGATTTTGACCGTTTCGAAACCCTTATACCCGTTTCGATACACCTTCATCTCGTGAATTTCTCAGAATTCCAGTAGCCAAAATGTTCCGAAACGCGTATCGGAACAGGGGTTTCAAAGGCCATACCGTATCGAAACGCGTTCCGATACGGGGTCCCTGAAGCCTTACCCGTTCCGAAACGACCCAGCCCGTTTCGAAACGCGGGCTGTCTGCAGCCTTTTGAAATTCAGATTTAAGGGTATTTCAACAAGTATGAAGGTCCCATAGGACCCCTAAAGGCACACAAAACCATCAAACAAAGTCTAGAGACATACATCCTAGATTTAACATACTCAAACACATACAAGCATGGATTTAGACAATCTTTCATACATAGCAAATTACACATGTAGAGCCTTTCATACAAGCATGCTTGAAGACATTAAAAAGAACCAATAAGCATCATACATTTCAAATAAGTTTACATGCCATTTAAAGCAACTGAAGCATTCATAAGACATCCATCGTACTAGCATTGGCAAGATATATCATGCTTACAAATCAAGTCAACCATAGACATACATCAGACTCAAATCAACAATACATATCCCATTGCTTAACTATTACATTCTATTACAAAATTCATACATTGAGCTCACCAAAAGCAACACTTGGAGACTTTCCCTTGCCTTTGCCACCCACAAGCTAATTATCTGCATTGTCGAACAAAAGAGAGCGTAAGAATAAAAGCTTAGTGAGGGTAAGCTCTTTAAAAACAAACCTCGACAATGCAGGGTCCAAGCACGAGCTACAACCAAGATAAAATGCATGTTCTCACCTCCGGTCCACACGAGCCATAATTCTAAATGATGCATGAACATATAATCAATATCATGTCATGCTCAACATGTTTGAATCCACAACGTATGAAATCACATATATTAAACCATGTTAGCAACACATCCCAAATCACATTGTCTCACAATTAACCACATATGGGCAACATAAACTACAATCTGTATTGGCACCTAGCTATGACTCGAATACGCGGATAACCGTTAGAACTCACATCCAACAACTCAACCATTACCTGACAGTGGGATTCCACTCATCACCGTTCACGCGGAGGGGATTCCACTCATCCTCACGCCCCGTCGATGGGATTCCACTCATCACCGACTAAAATAAATACAATTTCCGGGCGAACCCGTACTCCTCCTTGGTGACTCAACGCCACCAAGGCCACGCGCGACTTTTGACTCATGTGTACACACTAACATCCTAATGATCGATCATTTGTACCCAAGCATACTAGTGCCAATACTACACATTGCATTACTCTTTCACAATATTAATTCATAACACTTCCGTGCTTAGCACGTACTCACCTTGACTTACCGTCATGCACAAACTACATTTCCATGCCTAGCATGTACTCACCATGATCCTCGGATCATGAAACCACCTCATAATATCATTTCACACATCAACACCATATGTACATAATTAACACCCACATCACATTATATTTTACACATGTGTATAACCATATCATATCTATCTTCAACATGCATATAACAATGCATCAAACATACCTCAACATACATGTATACAACATATACATAATCAACACCATCACAATTTAATACGAGGCATATACAACCATTAAAAAGTGCAACCAAAGTCTCTAATCAAAGCTCGGGATTAGGCTACCACTCTAATCCCAACTCTAGGTGGGTTTACCAAGCCCATCCTAGGTTCACATGCTTGAACCAAATACTCAAAACCATTTTGAAAATATTTAACCACTCACCTAAGCTTCCAAGCTCCAAGCCAAGCAAGCAACCTCCCTCAAATTTCCGGATTTCTTCCCGAAGTTTCCCCAACACAAATTCCCGCTTCTTAACAACCTCAAACACATTTCAAACAATTCCAAATCAGCCCAACATCAAAATACCAACCCGGAATACAATTCAAATGCAATTTACCATGTTGCAAACCATGAACAAATCCCATTTTTAGCAAATTCGGGCAGCCCCTAAACCATGTCCAAAAACCATGTTTCCAACATCCATAGCACCCACAAACAATCCCAAATCAACCCCTAACCATAGTACTACCATTGGGCTATCAATTTCCACCTAAAACAACCCCCAAAAATCACCCAAAACCCTTCAAAAAACCCATTTTTACCCAATTTCGGGAATCCATCAAAATCCAACCAAATTAACATATAATGTGCATTTTAACATGATTAAGCAAAGCCCCAACTCAATTTATCAAAACCAAATGAGAAACCCCCTTAAAAATCCGAACTTGATATAAACCCTAATTTTTCAAAAGTTCATATTTTTAAAATCTAAGACCATGTATGAATAGGAAATAGAAAGGAAAGTTCAAATATGTGATAACCTTTCAAAAGCCCCTTGAATTGATGAAGAAATCGAATGAAATAGTAAAGAGGGTTTGGGAGAAATTTTGGGAGGTTTTCACGGTGAGGAAGAAGAAATGAGAAAGATGGTAGATAAAGTGGTCTTTATTTTTATTTTGGTTTAATTACCAAAGTGATCCCTCCCTTTCTTTCTAAACTCAATTTGCTCACACTAAGGTCAATTTGATTAAAAATACATTTTACTGACTCGAACCAATTAGCCCGACTAACTTCTAGCCCCAAAACACGGGTGTCACATATATATATATATATATATATATATATATATATATATATATATATATATATATATATATATATATATATATTATAGGTGTTAGGGCCCATCTAAAATAAATGGGTGGTGGAATATGAGCCCAAAGGCCCAAGGCCCAAACTATTACTAATTATTATTTATTATTTATTATTATATTATAAATACATTATATAACTTATAAGTTATAAGTTTATATATATATATATATATATATACATTATAGGTTTTAGGGGCCCATCTCAAATAAATAGGTGGTGGGATATGAGCCTAAAGGCCCAAGGCCTAAACTATTACTAATTATTATTTATTATTAATTATTATATTATAAATACATTATATAACTTTATATATATATATATATATATTATTTATACATTATAGGTTTTAGGGGCCCATCTAAAATAAATGGATGGTGGGATATGAGCCCAAAGGACCAACGCCCAAACTATTACTAATTATTATTTATTATTAATTATTATATTATAAATACACTATATAAATTATAAGTTATAAGTTTATGTATATATATATACATTATAGGTCTTAGGGGCCCATAAAAAATAAATGGGTGGTGGGATATGAGCCCAAAGGTCCAATGCCCAAATTATTACTAATTATTATTTATTATTAATTATTATATTATAAATACATTATATAAATTATAAGTTATAAGTTTATATAATATATATATATATATTGTATCTCTACATTATAAGTTTTAGGGGCCCATCTCAAATAAATGGGTGGTGGGATATGAGCCCAAAGGCCCAAGGCCCAAACTATTACTAATTATTATTTATTATTAATTATTATATTATAAATACATTATATAACTTATAAGTTATAAGTTTATATATATATATATATATATATATATATATATATATATATATATATATATATATATATATATATATATATATATATACATTATAGGTTTTAGGGGCCCATCTCAAATAAATTGGTGGTGGGATATGAGGTCAAAGGCCCAAGGCCCAAACTATTACTAATTATTATTTATTATTAATTATTACATTATAAATACATTTTATAAATTCTAAGTTATAAGTTTATATATAATATATATATATATATTATATACATTATAGGTTTTAGGGGCCCTTCTCAAATAAATGGGTGGTGGGATATGAGCCCAAAGGCCCAAACTATTACTAATTATTATTTATTATTAATTATTATATTATAAATACATTATATAACTTATAAGTTATAAGTTTATATATATATATATATTATATTTATACATTATAGGTTTTAAGGACCCATCTCAAATAAATGGGTGGTGGGATATGAGCCCAAAGGCCTAAGGCCCAAACTATTACTAATTTTTATTTATTATTAATTATTATATTATAAATACATTATATAAATTATAAGTTATAAGTTTATATATATAATATATATATATATATATATTATATTTATACATTATAGGTTTTAGGGGCCCATCTCATATAAATGGGTGGTGGGATATGAGCCCAAAGGCCCAAGACCGAACCTATTACTAATTATTATTTATTATTAATTATTATATTATAAATACATTATATAACTTATAACTTATAAGTATATATATAAATATATTATCTTTATACATTATAGGTTTTAGGGGCCCATATAAAATAAATGGGTGGTGGGATAAGAGCCCAAAGGCCCAAGGCCCAAACTATTACTAATTAATATTTATTATTAATTATTATATAAATTATAAGTTTATATATATATATATATACATATATTATACATTATAGGTTTGAGGGGCCCATCTAAAATAAATGGGTGGTGGGATATGAGCCCAAAGGCGCAAGGCTCAAACTATTACTAATTATTATTTATTATTAATTATTATATTATAAATACATTATATAAATTATAAGTTATAAGTTTATATATATATATATATATTATATTTATACATTATAGGTTTTAGGGGCCCATCTAAAATAAATGGGTGGTGGGATATGAGCCCAAAGGCCTAAGGCCCAAACTATTACTAATTATTATTTATTATTAATTATTATATTATAAATACATTATATAAATTATAAGTTATAAGTTTATATATATATATTATATATATATATATACATTATATTTATACATTATAGGTTTTAGGGGCCCATCTCAAATAAATGGGTGGTGGGATATGAGCCCAAAGGCCCAAGGCTCAAACTATTACTAATTATTATTTATTATTAATTATTACATTATAAATACATTATATAACTTATAACTTATAAGTTTATATATATATATGTAACCCCCTCGTCCCGGTCTGGCTAGATGACCGGTCCGAGTGGGCCACACGGGGAAAACCGACGCGAAACCCGTTAAGGTCCCCCCTCGGTTAGCAACCCTAGAAAATTCCTTTTATTTATCTTGTCTAAATGCATTACCATATCCTATGTGAAACATGTCAGCTGAAACAAGAGCAATACAAAAACGATCATTCAAGACATCACCTTCAAACAGCCCATTTTCTGTAATTAAGCAGGCCGTATCGATACACCTGTCAAGGGTATCGATACGCCTTGACCAAAGTCAACACCCAACAATCAACACAAGAAGACCGTATCGATACAACCCTTGAGCGTATCGATACGCCCTCCCCAATCAACATCTCGTGGTCAACGAGATAAACCCGTACCGATACGCTAAGACACCGCACCGATACGGTAATAACTCACCAAAATCTCAAAATTCCAGTGAGCATTTACCGTATCGATACACCCAGCCAAAATGGAGTCCTGATGGCAAGACCGTATCGATACGACCAAGGGTCGTATCGATACGCCCTACACTGCAAGTCCCCCAATTTCAGCAAAAACATACAAGACTCGAACCTATATGCGATTTAAGACCTCCCTAGACCCAATCAAGCATTCATACAACATCTATTAACCATAAACTAGTCATACATAACACCCAACATGAGCATACCTCAATCAACCAAGGGATTCATGCATTCATTCAAAAGAAGGCAAACAAGCACTTAAGGTCTCATGCTTCAACATCCATACACTTAGGCATTCTCACAAGGCACATGACCAACACACATGGTAAGCAATTTAGACATGGTTTACAATCCAAACATGACATCAACAAGCCAATCAAAAACAACATAATTAAGGAGTCTAAACGTGCTCCTAAACAACCGACAATAGCACAAATCAACAATGTAACACCCGGGTTTAGGGGTTAGGTTAAAATAATATTTTAATATTATTTGGGCTCGGTTTTATAATTAAAATAATCTTTTAAGTTTCGGGTTTCAAAAATAAATATTTGAAATTGGACCAAATTGAAGGAATTGTAAAGTGGAGAGTTTTTAAAGAAGAAAGAAGATAGCCATTCATTAATGGCCTTTTGGTAATTTACCCATCTTTTAATTTTAAACCCCCTTTCCTATCATCTTTTCACTATTCACTCTCTTCTTCATCCCAACTCAACGTGAAAATAGAGCTCTCTCCTCTCCATCACTATTCCATCAAAAAGCTCATCAATTTCAACTCATTTCCGAAAGGTAACATCGTTTTTGACTTCTCCTCAACTCCCTCTCTTTAAAAGTACCATTAGTTTTCATTTTCATTGAAGTTTTGAAAATGGGGTTTTCAAAAGATTTGATTAAAAATGATGCCTTTGTGTAGCTAAACTTTATATTTTGATTTAATATGGTTAGTTATGAAGTATAGGAGTCAAATGGTGCAACATATGTGAATTTTGCTTGATTTTGAGCAATTCCCGAATTTGGGTATAAATGGGGTTTTTGGAGGGTTTTGGGTGATTTTTGGGGGTTGTTTTAGGTGGGAATTGATAACCCAATGTTAGTACTATGGTTAGGGGTTGATTTGGGATCATTTGTAGGTGCAATGGATGTTGGAAACATGGATTTTGGATGTGGTTTAGGGGTTGCCCGAGTTTGCAAATTATGGGGTTTGTTCATGGCTTGCAACATTGTAAATTGTATTTGAATTGTGTTCCGGGTTGGTCTTTTGATGTTGGGCTGATTTGAGATTGTTTGAATTGTGATTGAGGTTGTTTAGAAGTGGGAACTTGTGTTGGTGAAGCATCAAGAGGAAATCCAGAAATGTGAGGGTGGTTGCTTGCTTGGCTTGGAGCTTGGAAGCTTAGGTGAGTGGTTAAACGTTTTACGTGGTTTTTAAATGGTTGGTTCGAGTATGTGGACTAGGTTGGGCTTGGTAGACCCATCTAGAGTTAGGATTAGGGTGATAGCCTAATCCTAAACTTAATCTAGAGCCATTGGATGAACTTATATTTGGATGTTTATGCCTCGTATGATATGTGATATGATTGCTTATGTATAATGTGTTATACATGTGAGATGAGGCATGATTTGTAATGCTTATGGCATGCATGGTAAGGGTTCATGATTGTGATCATGGTGAGTACGTGCTAAGCACGGAATTGATTGAAATGAATAATGTGGAATGAGTTAAATGTTGGCACTAGTATGCTTGAGTACAAATGATCGATCATTAGGATGTTAGTGTGCACACATGAGTCTAAATTCGCGCGTGGCCTTGGTGGCGTTGAGTCACCAAGGAGGAGTACGGGTTCGCCCGGAAATTGTATTTATATATAGTGTAACGCCCTGGTTTTGGGCTCAGAAGTTTTGGGTGTTGACCGGTTCGGTCAAAGTGCTGATCGAATATTTAAGAGTGAATTTAGGAAAGCCTAGTTCGGGTTGCATTAAAAATATGGGAAAATGTTCTAAAATCATCTTTTAATATAATTAAGTGAACTGTGAAATCAATTTTGGAAAATGAGGTTCGGAAGGTTGACATTTTGGCTAGTGACCAAAATGTAATTTTTGAAAGTTGCAGGACAGTTTTATAAAGGATTGAAACTTTGAATCTTTAAGGAGCTATTATTCCAAAAAGGATTTCTCCAGATTTTTCTAAGATATTTTAAGGCTTTATTCTGATTTTAAAGGTTATGAAATGTGGAGGGAAATCATTTTTACCATTTCTTAACTAACTTTTCATTTTCTCTCAATTTTCCTTTTCTCTCATTTTCTCTCCACCCAAACACATTTCTCCAGATTTTCTTCTCTGATTTTGTCAATCTAAATCCCTCATTTCAACTCTCTTTTGATTCCTAATCATCTCTACAACAAAACCTCTCAATTTGCAAGTTGATTCATTAAGCATTTTGGCTCTAAAAAGGAGAAATTCAAGTTTGGAGGTAAGAACGTCCTTCTCCTCTAAACTATCAGTTCTTTACTGAAATTCCTAAGTTCTCAATCCTTGTTTTGTGATTTGTTAATGGCTTTTCAATTGAAATCTTGATTTTGGCTTAAAATGCAAGATTTGGTGATTTTGGTGAAATTTTTGTGTGATCTGTTTGGGCAGTGTTTTGAAGTGTTAAAATGATGTTAAATGAATGCTAAATTGATTAGAAGTTGAGGTTTAATCAATGCAATCCTGGATAGGTTGAATTTCCTAAGTTTGGCTTGAGTTTTTGGTTATTTTTGGAGTGTTTTTGGTGATCTGTTATACCTGGAGGTATAAGGATGTGTTTGTGATCATTTTGGATGTTAATTGATGTTTAAATATGGTTAGAAGTGATGGATCTTGGCTGGGCTAAGTTTTGGAAGTGTTTGGAGGTGATTTCGGTTGTGTTTGGTAGCCGAAATGTTGGATTTGTGTTGAGCAGCGAGTTGTGTTGTTGTTGCTGGTGTTTTAATGCATAATGATGCATTAATCCTCTGTTGTTGTGTGTTTGAAACAGGGGAGTTTGATCCGTGAGCTTTGGAGGTGTTTGCGGAAGGTTTCGGATGCTTGGAAGGCTTGTTGGCTAGCCTTGTTTTGTGTATCGGTGAGTGAAGTTGGGTTTTCAGCTTTAAAACCAAGGTTTGAAGGTTTTGGGAGCTTAGTTTAAGTCTAAACAACTTTGCTAAGCTCAAGAGTAAGTAAATGGTTTTCGCTCTTGAATTGTGTTGTGAATTGGCTTTAAAAGCAATTGTGATTGATGGTTGATATGCATGTGTTTTTGCATGGTTTAAATCTGTTTTGAAAGCGTATTTTTAAGCATGGTTTAATGCTGGTTTTGAAAGCCATTTGTGAAGGATGCTCAAGGTAAGAGATCCTTGGTTTTGCACATGGTAATTGTGGTTTTGATGCATAGTGTTGCATGTTGATCAATGGCTTTGTATGATGCTTTAAAACAGTGAATTGATGATGGTAAATGTTACCTTTTGCATATTGGTTATGCATGTGAATCATTGGATTAATGAGGTAATGGTATTGCATATTGGTTATGCATGTGAATCATTGGGCTAATGTTGTGATGGTTTTGCATTATGTTTATGCATGTGGAACATTGGATTACCATGGTAAGATGGTTATTTTGGCAAGTGATGTAAGTGGTTCTTGGTTCGTTGATCGGATATAGTTAGCCGGCTATAGGATTGGGTGCACCGTGAATTAAGTCGCCTTGGAGGAGGAGTGGTCAAGAGTGGACCGGAAAGCTCCCTTCAAGTATCCTAACGAGATGGTTAAGGTCATAATGGAGGTGTTGCCCATTCGAGGACCTTGGTTGAGCAAAGGTTATATGGTGTTTAAAAGTCCATATATGAGAACCTTGTGCTTGTTAAGATCACAATGGCGGTGTAAGACCATGTGTGGATCTTGTGTGGGGTGTCCCGGATCTCGTTAGTGATTTATACAACTACCAATCGGTTATGCAAAGGTTGTATGGGGTTTAAAAGTCCATACATGGAAACCTTGTGCATGTTGAGGTTGTATGGTGATTAAAAGTCCATACATGGGAACCTTAGGCTTGTAAGGTCAAATGGTGTTTAAAAGTCCATTCGGGAGGCCTTGGATTGGTAGGGTGTATGGAGCGTAGGGACAACGCTCGGAATCCGCGTATCCGATCGGGTTGTTGAGTTGAAAAGTGGATGTGGTTGATCACTTGGAAGCCAATGTAATGTTCTTGATCATAAAGAAGCATGAGATGCTTGAAATGATGCATGATAGCATGTGAAGCATGATATGCTTGAAATGATGCATGATTGCATGTGAAGCATGAGATGCTTCACAAGATGCATTGTTGCATGAAAATTGTATGATGTTAGTGAATACATGTTACTTGTGAAGTTGAACAAGTGTTGATTGTCATTTGGTAAATGATGCATGTGTGCATGAAATCTCTTTAATGCATTGGAGTCTTGTTAAGGCTTGTTTAAAAGGCATGTGATGATGATGATGTGATTCATAAGTTGTCTTTGTTTAATGCATGAATTGGATTGCTTGAATAATGGTTTAAAAGGGGTTTCTTGCTTGAAATGATGTTCGAGTTTATAAATGGGTAATATGAAATGGAAGAGTTTTCTAAGGTTTTAATTTAACTAAGCATATGGTGTTTCTGCACGGAATGGTTAAATGGATGATTATGTAACTTGTTCTTTGAAAAGGTTTTCTTAGCTTGCTAAGCTAAGGTTTGGTTCCATGTATGTGCAATGCATGGTTTAATCATGATGTTGAAAAGGAGTTTTCAAACATGGTTTTGGTTTGCCAAAACGGGTTGTTTTAAAAGTGTTTTGTAACCCGCTGCATTGATGGAGTTTTGGTTTTTGAGCATTCCTCACTAAGCATTATGTGCTTACGCTCCTTTTTGTCCATCAATGCAGATTCTTGAAGTTTGGACAGCAAGGAGCAAGGGATTCAAGGTGGACTCCAATTGAGATGTAGGTCTCGGTGAATAGCTATAATTAATAAAGGCAATGGGGGTAGAATCTCTTGGAATGTGTTTTTGTGTTCGTATATGTTCGGACAAGGATGTTTTAATGTTGATGATGTTGCTGAATCATGTATTGGCTTTAATGAGATTGAATTGGAAGTTTGTGCTTGAGTGGTTGCTTGTGTAGGAAGCATGCCTATAGATTTGGGGCTTTTTGCATATGAAGTTAAATTGTTGATTTGATGTTGCCTATAAGTCATATATATGTTAAATTGCATGCTGGTAAAGTTTGGTGACATTTGGAGCATGTATGAATGATTAATTTCATGTTTTGGAATGCCTTTTTGCTGCAATCGGTGCAGGCGTTTCGGAACAGTGTGCACCGTTTCAGAACGGGTGCCTTGTATGAACCTAGGCGTCCGAAACGGTATGCACCGTTTCGAAACGGTTTGGTCTCTGCCAGACCCCCGTTGCGGAACGCGTTGCGGAACGGCCCCGTGTTTCGAAACGGGCTTTGCCTGTTTCGGAACGGGTGACCGTTGGGGGCTGACATGGGCGGTTAAATGTTTCAAAATGTTTGCATTTTGGTCCTGAATCTTGTTTGTGCAATTGTATGAGTTCGGGATGTCCGTTTGAGCTGAAATTTGGCAGGGAAGCATGAAACCTGATTAATTTTAAGTTGGTAACTTAAAATCTGGTTAAGTCCTTAAAGTTTTCAGAAATTACAATTTGGTCCCTAAAGTTGTAATTTGTTCAATTGGGTCCCTGTTTGATCTCTGATGTTTGTGATCTTTGAGTATGATGTTTGTGTGATCACAATTAGGGTTAATGTGCATCTAGACAAGATTAAAAAGAAAAAAAGGGTCGTTAATCAAGGTTGACTTTCGGGTTGACTTTGGTTTTCCCCGTGTGACTTTCTTAATTCGGGTCAATCGTCTGGGCCGGGTTAAGGGGGTTACATTTGGTGGTATCAGAGCTGAGTTGTGAATGCTTGGGGAAAACGGTAAGTCGTTGTAATGTGTGCTTGTTGTTTACCTTGATGTGTGGTTGAAAGTTGGTTGAAACACGTGTTTCTGAGTGTGTTGCTGATGTTTCTGAAAATATTGTTGATGTTTCTGAGTGTGTTGCTGATGTATGCAAGCATGCTTTATGGTTATGAATCTTGGTTGAGTTTATGTGGTTATGTGCTGATGTTGTGAGCTGATGTTATGCATGATGAAGGTGTAATGAGTATGTTATGTTGATAGTATGCTGATGCAAATGGATGTTGTTTGATGTAAGCATGATCAAAGTATGTTGTTTGATGTGCTTGATGTTGTGATATCCATGTTGTGTTGACTGTTATGTCATGTAAAGGGGAGGATTCGGGATACCCATTGCCTTATTAATATAGCTATTGTGTTATTTGGAGTTGGAATTCGAATCCTTGCTTAATGCTGGTCTAACTGGTTTGTTTGCTTGTTGTGATTGTTTGTTGTTGTTAGTAGTATGGCAAAGTCGATGGAAGAATGGCAGTTGGGTAAGATGGTTGCTGCCTTGGGGCAGGTTGTTAAGGCATGGAATTCACCCTTTTGTAGAGGTGTTTTGTTTCAGTCTTCTGTGCCTGGAGTTGAGATGGTAAGACAAGGGAAAGAAGTTGGTTCAGTGATGAAGAGTTCATCATCTGTTGAGCAGGAGGTGTTGGGAACATCTCAGGCTGTGGTAAAGGTAAAGTCAGTGGATGAGCTGGCTGTGGGATGTGTGGGTTTGCCGAAGCAGCGTTTGCTTGATTTGGGTGCTGTGGAATATCATGGTTCGACACCTGAGACATTTGAGGCCTGGTTGGCCAGTGTGATTCTGATCTTGGATCAGGAAGGCTGTGATTATGCCTGTAAGCTGGGGAGTGTTGTTTCTTTGATGCTGGAGGATGCATGTGTCTGGTGGACATCTGTGGCAGTGGCGTCACATATTCCTGATATTGATTGGGATTTCTTTGTATCTGCTTTTTATGAAAGGTATCTTGGAAGGAAATTTCCAAGGATTGGGCAAGGTGAAGGTAGTGCTGTTGAGGAGCAAGTGTTGCTTGAGCAAGGAGTGGAAGCTCAGCCACCGGTGTGTGACCGTTGTGAAAGGCGCCATGTTGGAAGATGTTGGGGCGCGGGTGCTTGCTGGAATTGTGGTTCCAAAATGCATGTTAAGCGTGATTGTTCTCTTGGAGTGAAGTCAGCCTTGGTGTTAGCCAATGGGTCTCTGAAAGGTCGTGGGCACGGCCGAGGCAAGGTTCTGAGGTGGCAAAAAGAGCAGAAGGTTGTGAAGAGTTTGGGAAATGAGAATGCTGGGAATGTGGGTCTGCTGGACACATGAGACGTGATTGTCTGAAGTTGGTTCGGAACAGCCAAGGTTCCTTACTGCAAGGAGTTGATGGTGACCCTGGTATGTTAGCTGGTGCTGCAGTTGTGCCGCAGGAGGATGATGGTTCCGCAAGGAAGAGAGCTCGTCTGATGAAGCTCCAGGGAGGTGTTGTGTTTTCAGGTAACCTTGTTAAGTAATCTTTGCTCTAGTTACCTTAGTTTAGTTTCTGTTGGTTTTCCTTGCGTGGTAAGTTTAGTCTTGTTGCTAGCATGTTTGGGGTAATGGTAGTTGTTTGGAAATATCTTTGGTGTGAAGAAGGTTTAGTGAGTATCTTGTGGTTAATGGTTGTTGGTATGATAGAATTAGATAAGTTAGGAGTGGGTTGGGAGGTTGTTTTAGACAGATTTTGAGGATGTTATTGGAGGGTGTGAACTGGCATTCATGCACAGTTAAAATCATTGTTATATGCTAAATTATATATGTTGGTCCATGCATACATGTGGCATGACATTAGAGGTTTTGCATACATGTACATCAGGCATTGATAGGGCATGTAGGTGATCATGCATACGATGTTCACACTTGCTAATAACTAATCGAATCTGTTAGTGTGGTGGTTGGTTTGGATGATGGGTTTTTAGAGGTTGTCTTGGTGCTGAGTGAGAGTTAGAAGTAGTGGAGTATATTAAGATGGTTGCTAGTAATAGTGGGAGTGGTATGGCCTGAAGGTAGAAGGATAGTGTTTGTTGCTTTAAGGGTTTAGTGGTTTGAATAGCTATGTGGAAGGGGTAGCACCTTGGTGTTAAGTGGTGTTGCAGTTTAGTGGTTGGGTTTCCAAGTGCTGAGGTAGCTTAGCTTTTAAGTTGTTGTGAAAAGGTTGTGTTGGTTCTTAGCAACCTTTGAGGAGTTCAGAAGCTGTTATGTGTGTTTTGGTTAAGCAATGTTCTGGTAGTGCAAGTGTTCTGGTTGAAGTTTGTAGTGAAAGGGCTATGAAAGATCGAAGGCTTTTGTTGGTCGTTTGGGTTCTTGTGAGAAGTGGTTGGCTGGTTGTGGTTAAGAAAGTTCCGTTTGAAGTCAGCTTGTGGTGTGTGGAGCGGCTGACGGATTCAAGTTGGGGTTATGTTGTAATTCTTGGAGTCTGGGTGAGTAATCTTGGTGAGCTGTCATGGTATGTTAGCGGCAGATATGAAGGATTGTCAGCTTCGTTGAAGAGTTTGGGTAACCAGTTGTTGCTTAAGAATTTCTGCTTGTTGGAAAATCCTTGGAAGAGGTTTGGGAGTTTGCAAGAGTTTTAGAGGCTGAGAGGTTTGCATAGTGGCTGAGTTGGATTGGTTTTTGTCTCTGTATAAACAAGTCTTGGAAGTTGTGTGTTGCAGTGATGTGTGCTGTAAGAGTTGAAGTTCTTCAGGTTGATGTTGGGGCTGTGTACAGTCCGGTTATGTGAAAGATTAAGTTGTGGCTATCTTTGTGTGTTCTGGATTTAATGAACGGCAGGTGGTGGTGTTGGGTTCGGTGGAGTTTTGTGTGGAATGTGTTCAGTGATGGTTAAGGCTTTTGTGTTGCCTTGTGTGTTGCTTTGAGAAGGTTGTGGTTCTCTTTGCACCAGTTGAAATTTCGAGGACGAATTTCCTAAGGGGGGGAGATTTGTAACGCCCCGGTTTTGGGCTCAGAAGTTTTGGGTGTTGACCGGTTCGGTCAAAGTGCTGATCGAATATTTAAGAGTGAATTTAGGAAAGCCTAGTTCGGGTTGCATTAAAAATATGGGAAAATGTTCTAAAATCATCTTTTAATATAATTAAGTGAACTGTGAAATCAATTTTGGAAAATGAGGTTCGGAAGGTTGACATTTTGGCTAGTGACCAAAATGTAATTTTTGAAAGTTGCGGGACAGTTTTATAAAGGATTGAAACTTTGAATCTTTAAGGAGCTATTATTCCAAAAAGGATTTCTCCAGATTTTTCTAAGATATTTTAAGGCTTTATTCTGATTTTAAAGGTTATGAAATGTGGAGGGAAATCATTTTTACCATTTCTTAACTAACTTTTCATTTTCTCTCAATTTTCCTTTTCTCTCATTTTCTCTCCACCCAAACACATTTCTCCAGATTTTCTTCTCTGATTTTGTCAATCTAAATCCCTCATTTCAACTCTCTTTTGATTCCTAATCATCTCTACAACAAAACCTCTCAATTTGCAAGTTGATTCATTAAGCATTTTGGCTCTAAAAAGGAGAAATTCAAGTTTGGAGGTAAGAACGTCCTTCTCCTCTAAACTATCAGTTCTTTACTGAAATTCCTAAGTTCTCAATCCTTGTTTTGTGATTTGTTAATGGCTTTTCAATTGAAATCTTGATTTTGGCTTAAAATGCAAGATTTGGTGATTTTGGTGAAATTTTCGTGTGATCTGTTTGGGCAGTGTTTTGAAGTGTTAAAATGATGTTAAATGAATGCTAAATTGATTAGAAGTTGAGGTTTAATCAATGCAATCCTGGATAGGTTGAATTTCCTAAGTTTGGCTTGAGTTTTTGGTTGTTTTTGGAGTGTTTTTGGTGATCTGTTATACCTGGAGGTATAAGGATGTGTTTATGATCATTTTGGATGTTAATTGATGTTTAAATATGGTTAGAAGTGATGGATCTTGGCTGGGCTAAGTTTTGGAAGTGTTTGGAGGTGATTTCGGTTGTGTTTGGTAGCCGAAATGTTGGATTTGTGTTGAGCAGCGAGTTGTGTTGTTGTTGCTGGTGTTTTAATGCATAATGATGCATTAATCCTCTGTTGTTGTGTGTTTGAAACAAGAGAGTTTGATCCGTGAGCTTTGGAGGTGTTTGCGGAAGGTTTCGGATGCTTGGAAGGCTTGTTGGCTAGCCTTGTTTTGTGTATCGGTGAGTGAAGTTGGGTTTTCAGCTTTAAAACCAAGGTTTGAAGGTTTTGGGAGCTTAGTTTAAGTCTAAACAACTTTTCTAAGCTCAAGAGTAAGTAAATGGTTTTCGCTCTTGAATTGTGTTGTGAATTGGCTTTAAAAGCAATTGTGATTGATGGTTGATATGCATGTGTTTTTGCATGGTTTAAATCTGTTTTGAAAGCGTATTTTTAAGCATGGTTTAATGCTGGTTTTGAAAGCCATTTGTGAAGGATGCTCAAGGTAAGAGATCCTTGGTTTTGCACATGGTAATTGTGGTTTTGATGCATAGTGTTGCATGTTGATCAATGGCTTTGTATGATGCTTTAAAACAGTGAATTGATGATGGTAAATGTTACCTTTTGCATATTGGTTATGCATGTGAATCATTGGATTAATGAGGTAATGGTTTTGCATATTGGTTATGCATGTGAATCATTGGGCTAATGTTGTGATGGTTTTGCATTATGTTTATGCATGTGGAACATTGGATTACCATGGTAAGATGGTTATTTTGGCAAGTGATGTAAGTGGTTCTTGGTTCGTTGATCGGATATAGTTAGCCGGCTATAGGATTGGGTGCACCGTGAATTAAGTCGCCTTGGAGGAGGAGTGGTCAAGAGTGGACCGGAAAGCTCCCTTCAAGTATCCTAACGAGATGGTTAAGGTCATAATGGAGGTGTTGCCCATTCGAGGACCTTGGTTGAGCAAAGGTTATATGGTGTTTAAAAGTCCATATATGAGAACCTTGTGCTTGTTAAGATCACAATGACGGTGTAAGACCATGTGTGGATCTTGTGTGGGGTGTCCCGGATCTCGTTAGTGATTTATACAACTACCAATCGGTTATGCAAAGGTTGTATGGGGTTTAAAAGTCCATACATGGAAACCTTGTGCATGTTGAGGTTGTATGGTGATTAAAAGTCCATACATGGGAACCTTAGGCTTGTAAGGTCAAATGGTGTTTAAAAGTCCATTCGGGAGGCCTTGGATTGGTAGGGTGTATGGAGCGTAGGGACAACGCTCGGAATCCGCGTATCCGATCGGGTTGTTGAGTTGAAAAGTGGATGTGGTTGATCACTTGGAAGCCAATGTAATGTTCTTGATCATAAAGAAGCATGAGATGCTTGAAATGATGCATGATAGCATGTGAAGCATGATATGCTTGAAATGATGCATGATTGCATGTGAAGCATGAGATGCTTGAAAAGATGCATTGTTGCATGAAAATTGTATGATGTTAGTGAATACATGTTACTTGTGAAGTTGAACAAGTGTTGATTGTCATTTGGTAAATGATGCATGTGTGCATGAAATCTCTTTAATGCATTGGAGTCTTGTTAAGGCTTGTTTAAAAGGCATGTGATGATGATGATGTGATTCATAAGTTGTCTTTGTTTAATGCATGAATTGGATTGCTTGAATAATGGTTTAAAAGGGGTTTCTTGCTTGAAATGATGTTCAAGTTTATAAATGGGTAATATGAAATGGAAGAGTTTTCTAAGGTTTTAATTTAACTAAGCATATGGTGTTTATGCACGGAATGGTTAAATGGATGATTATGTAACTTGTGCTTTGAAAAGGTTTTCTTAGCTTGCTAAGCTAAGGTTTGGTTCCATGTATGTGCAATGCATGGTTTAATCATGATGTTGAAAAGGAGTTTTCAAACATGGTTTTGGTTTGCCAAAACGGGTTGTTTTAAAAGTGTTTTGTAACCCGCTGCATTGATGGAGTTTTGGTTTTTGAGCATTCCTCACTAAGCATTATGTGCTTACGCTCCTTTTTGTCCATCAATGCAGATTCTTGAAGTTTGGACAGCAAGGAGCAAGGGATTCAAGGTGGACTCCAATTGAGATGTAGGTCTCGGTGAATAGCTATAATTAATAAAGGCAATGGGGGTAGAATCTCTTGGAATGTGTTTTTGTGTTCGTATATGTTCGGACAAGGATGTTTTAATGTTGATGATGTTGCTGAATCATGTATTGGCTTTAATGAGATTGAATTGGAAGTTTGTGCTTGAGTGGTTGCTTGTGTAGGAAGCATGCCTATAGATTTGGGGCTTTTTGCATATGAAGTTAAATTGTTGATTTGATGTTGCCTATAAGTCATATATATGTTAAATTGCATGCTGGTAAAGTTTGGTGACATTTGGAGCATGTATGAATGATTAATTTCATGTTTTGGAATGCCTTTTTGCTGCAATCGGTGCAGGCGTTTCGGAACAGTGTGCACCGTTTCAGAACGGGTGCCTTGTATGAACCTAGGCGTCCGAAACGGTATGCACCGTTTCGAAACGGTTTGGTCTCTGCCAGACCCCCGTTGCGGAACGCGTTGCGGAACGGCCCCGTGTTTCGAAACGGGCTTTGCCTGTTTCGGAACGGGTGACCGTTGGGGGCTGACATGGGCGGTTAAATGTTTCAAAATGTTTGCATTTTGGTCCTGAATCTTGTTTGTGCAATTGTATGAGTTCGGGATGTCCGTTTGAGCTGAAATTTGGCAGGGAAGCATGAAACCTGATTAATTTTAAGTTGGTAACTTAAAATCTGGTTAAGTCCTTAAAGTTTTCAGAAATTACAATTTGGTCCCTAAAGTTGTAATTTGTTCAATTGGGTCCCTGTTTGATCTCTGATGTTTGTGATCTTTGAGTATGATGTTTGTGTGATCACAATTAGGGTTAATGTGCATCTAGACAAGATTAAAAAGAAAAAAAGGGTCGTTAATCAAGGTTGACTTTCGGGTTGACTTTGGTTTTCCCCGTGTGACTTTCTTAATTCGGGTCAATCGTCTGGGCCGGGTTAAGGGGGTTACATTTGGTGGTATCAGAGCTGAGTTGCGAATGCTTGGGGAAAACGGTAAGTCGTTGTAATGTGTGCTTGTTGTTTACCTTGATGTGTGGTTGAAAGTTGGTTGAAACACGTGTTTCTGAGTGTGTTGCTGATGTTTCTGAAAATATTGTTGATGTTTCTGAGTGTGTTGCTGATGTATGCAAGCATGCTTTATGGTTATGAATCTTGGTTGAGTTTATGTGGTTATGTGCTGATGTTGTGAGCTGATGTTATGCATGATGAAGGTGTAATGAGTATGTTATGTTGATAGTATGCTGATGCAAATGGATGTTGTTTGATGTAAGCATGATCAAAGTATGTTGTTTGATGTGCTTGATGTTGTGATATCCATGTTGTGTTGACTGTTATGTCATGTAAAGGGGAGGATTCGGGATACCCATTGCCTTATTAATATAGCTATTGTGTTATTTGGAGTTGGAATTCGAATCCTTGCTTAATGCTGGTCTAACTGGTTTGTTTGCTTGTTGTGATTGTTTGTTGTTGTTAGTAGTATGGCAAAGTCGATGGAAGAATGGCAGTTGGGTAAGATGGTTGCTGCCTTGGGGCAGGTTGTTAAGGCATGGAATTCACCCTTTTGTAGAGGTGTTTTGTTTCAGTCTTCTGTGCCTGGAGTTGAGATGGTAAGACAAGGGAAAGAAGTTGGTTCAGTGATGAAGAGTTCATCATCTGTTGAGCAGGAGGTGTTGGGAACATCTCAGGCTGTGGTAAAGGTAAAGTCAGTGGATGAGCTGGCTGTGGGATGTGTGGGTTTGCCGAAGCAGCGTTTGCTTGATTTGGGTGCTGTGGAATATCATGGTTCGACACCTGAGACATTTGAGGCCTGGTTGGCCAGTGTGATTCTGATCTTGGATCAGGAAGGCTGTGATTATGCCTGTAAGCTGGGGAGTGTTGTTTCTTTGATGCTGGAGGATGCATGTGTCTGGTGGACATCTGTGGCAGTGGCGTCACATATTCCTGATATTGATTGGGATTTCTTTGTATCTGCTTTTTATGAAAGGTATCTTGGAAGGAAATTTCCAAGGATTGGGCAAGGTGAAGGTAGTGCTGTTGAGGAGCAAGTGTTGCTTGAGCAAGGAGTGGAAGCTCAGCCACCGGTGTGTGACCGTTGTGAAAGGCGCCATGTTGGAAGATGTTGGGGCGCGGGTGCTTGCTGGAATTGTGGTTCCAAAATGCATGTTAAGCGTGATTGTTCTCTTGGAGTGAAGTCAGCCTTGGTGTTAGCCAATGGGTCTCTGAAAGGTCGTGGGCACGGCCGAGGCAAGGTTCTGAGGTGGCAAAAAGAGCAGAAGGTTGTGAAGAGTTTGGGAAATGAGAATGCTGGGAATGTGGGTCTGCTGGACACATGAGACGTGATTGTCTGAAGTTGGTTCGGAACAGCCAAGGTTCCTTACTGCAAGGAGTTGATGGTGACCCTGGTATGTTAGCTGGTGCTGCAGTTGTGCCGCAGGAGGATGATGGTTCCGCAAGGAAGAGAGCTCGTCTGATGAAGCTCCAGGGAGGTGTTGTGTTTTCAGGTAACCTTGTTAAGTAATCTTTGCTCTAGTTACCTTAGTTTAGTTTCTGTTGGTTTTCCTTGCGTGGTAAGTTTAGTCTTGTTGCTAGCATGTTTGGGGTAATGGTAGTTGTTTGGAAATATCTTTGGTGTGAAGAAGGTTTAGTGAGTATCTTGTGGTTAATGGTTGTTGGTATGATAGAATTAGATAAGTTAGGAGTGGGTTGGGAGGTTGTTTTAGACAGATTTTGAGGATGTTATTGGAGGGTGTGAACTGGCATTCATGCACAGTTAAAATCATTGTTATATGCTAAATTATATATGTTGGTCCATGCATACATGTGGCATGACATTAGAGGTTTTGCATACATGTACATCAGGCATTGATAGGGCATGTAGGTGATCATGCATACGATGTTCACACTTGCTAATAACTAATCGAATCTGTTAGTGTGGTGGTTGGTTTGGATGATGGGTTTTTAGAGGTTGTCTTGGTGCTGAGTGAGAGTTAGAAGTAGTGGAGTATATTAAGATGGTTGCTAGTAATAGTGGGAGTGGTATGGCCTGAAGGTAGAAGGATAGTGTTTGTTGCTTTAAGGGTTTAGTGGTTTGAATAGCTATGTGGAAGGGGTAGCACCTTGGTGTTAAGTGGTGTTGCAGTTTAGTGGTTGGGTTTCCAAGTGCTGAGGTAGCTTAGCTTTTAAGTTGTTGTGAAAAGGTTGTGTTGGTTCTTAGCAACCTTTGAGGAGTTCAGAAGCTGTTATGTGTGTTTTGGTTAAGCAATGTTCTGGTAGTGCAAGTGTTCTGGTTGAAGTTTGTAGTGAAAGGGCTATGAAAGATCGAAGGCTTTTGTTGGTCGTTTGGGTTCTTGTGAGAAGTGGTTGGCTGGTTGTGGTTAAGAAAGTTCCGTTTGAAGTCAGCTTGTGGTGTGTGGAGCGGCTGACGGATTCAAGTTGGGGTTATGTTGTAATTCTTGGAGTCTGGGTGAGTAATCTTGGTGAGCTGTCATGGTATGTTAGCGGCAGATATGAAGGATTGTCAGCTTCGTTGAAGAGTTTGGGTAACCAGTTGTTGCTTAAGAATTTCTGCTTGTTGGAAAATCCTTGGAAGAGGTTTGGGAGTTTGCAAGAGTTTTAGAGGCTGAGAGGTTTGCATAGTGGCTGAGTTGGATTGGTTTTTGTCTCTGTATAAACAAGTCTTGGAAGTTGTGTGTTGCAGTGATGTGTGCTGTAAGAGTTGAAGTTCTTCAGGTTGATGTTGGGGCTGTGTACAGTCCGGTTATGTGAAAGATTAAGTTGTGGCTATCTTTGTGTGTTCTGGATTTAATGAACGGCAGGTGGTGGTGTTGGGTTCGGTGGAGTTTTGTGTGGAATGTGTTCAGTGATGGTTAAGGCTTTTGTGTTGCCTTGTGTGTTGCTTTGAGAAGGTTGTGGTTCTCTTTGCACCAGTTGAAATTTCGAGGACGAATTTCCTAAGGGGGGGAGATTTGTAACGCCCCGGTTTTGGGCTCAGAAGTTTTGGGTGTTGACCGGTTCGGTCAAAGTGCTGATCGAATATTTAAGAGTGAATTTAGGAAAGCCTAGTTCGGGTTGCATTAAAAATATGGGAAAATGTTCTAAAATCATCTTTTAATATAATTAAGTGAACTGTGAAATCAATTTTGGAAAATGAGGTTCGGAAGGTTGACATTTTGGCTAGTGACCAAAATGTAATTTTTGAAAGTTGCGGGACAGTTTTATAAAGGATTGAAACTTTGAATCTTTAAGGAGCTATTATTCCAAAAAGGATTTCTCCAGATTTTTCTAAGATATTTTAAGGCTTTATTCTGATTTTAAAGGTTATGAAATGTGGAGGGAAATCATTTTTACCATTTCTTAACTAACTTTTCATTTTCTCTCAATTTTCCTTTTCTCTCATTTTCTCTCCACCCAAACACATTTCTCCAGATTTTCTTCTCTGATTTTGTCAATCTAAATCCCTCATTTCAACTCTCTTTTGATTCCTAATCATCTCTACAACAAAACCTCTCAATTTGCAAGTTGATTCATTAAGCATTTTGGCTCTAAAAAGGAGAAATTCAAGTTTGGAGGTAAGAACGTCCTTCTCCTCTAAACTATCAGTTCTTTACTGAAATTCCTAAGTTCTCAATCCTTGTTTTGTGATTTGTTAATGGCTTTTCAATTGAAATCTTGATTTTGGCTTAAAATGCAAGATTTGGTGATTTTGGTGAAATTTTCGTGTGATCTGTTTGGGCAGTGTTTTGAAGTGTTAAAATGATGTTAAATGAATGCTAAATTGATTAGAAGTTGAGGTTTAATCAATGCAATCCTGGATAGGTTGAATTTCCTAAGTTTGGCTTGAGTTTTTGGTTGTTTTTGGAGTGTTTTTGGTGATCTGTTATACCTGGAGGTATAAGGATGTGTTTATGATCATTTTGGATGTTAATTGATGTTTAAATATGGTTAGAAGTGATGGATCTTGGCTGGGCTAAGTTTTGGAAGTGTTTGGAGGTGATTTCGGTTGTGTTTGGTAGCCGAAATGTGCACCGTTTTTGCTGCAATCGGTGCAGGCGTTTCGGAACAGTGTGCACCGTTTCGGAACGGGTGCCTTGTATGAACCCAGGCGTCCGAAACGGTATGCACCGTTTCGAAACGGTTTGGTCTCTGCCAGACCCCCGTTGCGGAACGCGTTGCGGAACGGCCCCGTGTTTCGAAACGGGCTTTGCCTGTTTCGGAACGGGTGACCGTTGGGGGCTGACATGGGCGGTTAAATGTTTCAAAATGTTTGCATTTTGGTCCTGAATCTTGTTTGTGCAATTGTATGAGTTCGGGATGTCCGTTTGAGCTGAAATTTGGCAGGGAAGCATGAAACCTGATTAATTTTAAGTTGGTAACTTAAAATCTGGTTAAGTCCTTAAAGTTTTCAGAAATTACAATTTGGTCCCTAAAGTTGTAATTTGTTCAATTGGGTCCCTGTTTGATCTCTGATGTTTGTGATCTTTGAGTATGATGTTTGTGTGATCACAATTAGGGCTAATGTGCATCTAGACAAGATTAAAAAGAAAAAAAAAGGGTCGTTAATCAAGGTTGACTTTCGGGTTGACTTTGGTTTTCCCCGTGTGACTTTCTTAATTCGGGTCAACCGTCTGGGCCGAGTTAAGGGGGTTACATATAGTCGATGATGAGTGGAATCCCATCGACGGGGCGTGAGGATGAGTGGAATCCCCTCCGCGAGACCGGTGATGAGTGTAATCCCACCGTGAGGTAAAGTGGTTGTTGGATGTGAGTTTCAACGTGTTTATCCGCGTATTCGGGTCATAGCTAGGTGCCAATATTGATTGATATGTATATCAATGTGTTGTAGAATGTGATTTCTACTTGGATGCTTATATGTGTTTACATATGTTGTGAATTAGAGCTTGTTGAGCATAGCATGTAATTGAATATTGTTCATGCATCTTTAACTTGTGGCTCTTGAGGATTCTTGGTAATTATTCTTTTACCTTGGCTAAGATCGTGCTTGGACCCTGCATTGTCGAGGTTTGTTTTTAAAGAGCTTACCCTCACTAAGCTTTATTGCTTACGCTCTCTCTTTGTTCGACAATGCAGATCCTTAGTTCGTGGGTTGCTAGGAGCAAGAAGGGGGCCTCCAAGTGTGCTTGTGGTGCTTGTTTAGCTACCAAGTATGAACTTTTAAATTAAGATGTCAAGCAATGGGGCATGTAATCGTGTTATGATGTTTTTGGATTATGTTGTTGTTGATGTTGCTTAGGAGCATGTTAGACTCCTCGTTTGCGCTTGTTATTTGGCTTGGGATGTATGCCTTGCTTGAAACCTTGTTAGTATTTTGCTATCTAGAATTGTCTAAGTGTTGGCTATGTGGATGCTTAACCCCTTTAATGATATGTATGAATGCATGACTTTGTGATGTGGTGCCTTAGTGTTTAACCTTGTTTAATGATGTTCAAGCATGCTTATATGTTGGATTGCCTTTAGGGTTGTTGTTAGAGTGTTGTTGGAGGTTTTAGTGGAGTTTTGGGACACCCTTGTGCCTTAAAACAGCTAAAACCCGTTTGCAGATAGAGGGCGTTTCAAAACGGGTTACCCTGTTTCGATACGGTTCCCTTTGTTTTGGCCGAGCATTTCGAAACGTGAAGGGGCCGTTTCGGTACATTTTTGCTACTGGAATTTTGAGAAATTGGCGAGATGAAGGTGTTCCGAAACGGGTCTATTATGTTTCGAAACGGTCAAATCTCGTTGACCACGAGAAGTTGACCGTTGGGGTCGTTTCGATACGGGTCACCCCCGTTTCGGAACGGTCTCATCAGGTTGACCCTGGATGGTCGATGTTGGATTGCTTGTGTTTCCGCTGTTGTGCTTCACATAGGACTTAATGATGCCTATAGACAAGATAAAGTTAAAAGAAATTTTATGGGTCGTTAACCGAGGAGGAACCTTAACGGGGTTCGCTTCGGTTTTCCCCGTGTGGCCCACTCGGACCGGTCATCCGACCAGACCGGGACGAGGGGGTTACACTTGTTGGTATTAGAGCCTAAGGTTACCGAGACCTTGGGCAGGTAACTGAGGTAAGTTTAAGTTTCAAAATGATATGCACGGTGTTTGCTTGCTTTGTAAGTATGAATTCTTGTGTGACAATTATGTTGATTGTTTGTTTAAAAGCATGTCGTTTGGGAGTCCCATTGCTACTGTTACATCGGAAAAGAATTTTAAGTGAGGGAAACGTACTTGAGCACTTGGAAGCCTTGCCTTGCTAACCCGATCTTGTATATTTTGTTTATTTTGGTTGTAGCTATCATTTGAGAGCGATGTCTAGGCCGAGGGGTAGGCCGAGAGTGGTTCTTCAGTTACCACGTGTTGCGGCTCCTGTTGAGCCAGTGATTAGTGTGGAGGCTCATATAGAAGGGCCGGTGGCCGCGGGAGTTGGAGCTCTTCCACCACCTCCACCACCACCACCTCCTCCGCCTGGAGTTGGAGGCGAGGATGAAGCTGAAGGAGAGGGACCTCAAGGTGGCCAAGGTGTCCAAGGTCCAGCCGAGATTGATATGACTCCGCTAGTGCAAGCTATAACGAGAGCGTTTCAGGCCGCAGTTGCGGGAGCTCAGGCTGCAGCTCAGCCTAGGTGTGACGATGCTAGTCTACCTTTGGAGAGGCTCCGTAGCTTGGGGGCCGAAGAGTTCAGAGGATCTACTCCGGAGAGGTCGGAGTTATGGTTGGAGAAGACAGTTCGTATCTTAGCTCAGATGGGTTGTGTGGGCGCACGTAGACTGGGCTGTGTGATTTCCTTGCTTCAGGGTGATGCCTACACCTGGTGGGTCACCATTACTACTGGGGTTCCAGAGGCAGAGATTGGTTGGGATTTCTTTGAGTCCGCTTTCAGAAAGAGGTACTTGGGACCGAGGTACTTAGATAAGAAGAAGCGAGAGTTTATGGCCCTTACTCAGGGAGATGCTTCTGTGACAGACTATGAGATCCGTTTGTTCGCTTGAGTCAGTACGCTCCAGAGTTGGTTCCTACGGAAGTGGAACGCTGTAACCGTTTCCGCTATGGGTTAAGCGAGGAGATCAAGAGGTACACGTTGGCTTCTGACTACTCAGACTTTGATTTATTGGTCGCGAGGGCCAAGGACTTAGAGCATAGTTTGGGTTCGGCCAAACGATCTGGTGGTTCTAGTTCTGGTAAAAGGCATAACCACTTTGACAGTAGAGATGCCAAGAGGCATAGAGGTGGCGGACATCAGTTTGACCATAGACGTGGCGGTGGCCATCATGGTAGAGGCCATCAGGGCCATAGAGGAGGAGGGCGTTTGCCCGAGTGCACTCGTTGTGGGAGACAGCACGCTGGTGAGTGTTGGGGTAACTTCCATGCTTGTTGGAACTGTGGTTCGAGGGACCACTTTAGGAGAGATTGTCCGTATCAGGCGGCTCAGGCACCAAACATTGCTCAAGCTCCTGCGAGAGCGAATGATTTTCAGAGAGGTCGTGGGCGCGGTCGTGGCTACTTCCAGCCTAGGGCTGATGCACCTAGGGTAGATGATCAGAGGAACCTTGCTCATGTTGTGGCAGTGCAGCCAGAGGCGGGAGGACCAGCGAGAGTTTATGCTCAGAGAGAGGCTGGGAACGACACTGATGTGATAGCAGGTAATTTTGAGTTGCAGTCTATGTCTTTGCTTTCTTTGGTTGATTCGGGTTCTACATATTCCTACATTTTGAGTGAGCATGCACAGAAGTTAGATATACCTGTTGAGATTTTAGATGTAGGTATGCATGTGACTAGTTCTTTTGGTGAGACAGTTGTGGTTAGATGTATGTATAGGAGATGTCCACTGAAGATTCAGGGTCATGTGTTTTCTGTTGATATGATGGAACTTCCTTTCTATGACTTTGATATTATTTTGGGTATGGACTGGTTAGTTGAGCATCGTGCTAGTGTGGATTTTGAGACGAAGAGAATTTCCTTGAAGCTTTCTGATGACTACGAGGTAGTAGTAGTAGGCGAGAACATTAAGTTCTTGTCTAATGTGGTGTCAGCTTTAGAGGCTCATAGGTTGATGGACTCCAGATGTGGGGCTTACTTAGCTTATGTTATGAATCCGAATATGAGTGAAGCTAGACCGAAAGATATCAGAACAGTTTGTGACTTTCCAGATGTGTTTCCTGAAGAGTTGTCGGGTTTACCTCCTGACAGAGATGTTGAGTTTGTGATTGAGACTGTTTCAGGGTCTAATCCAGTTTCGATAGCTCCGTATCGTATGGCTCCGAAAGAGTTGAAAGAATTGAAGAGTCAGTTGCAAGAATTATTAGACCGTGGTTTCATTAGGCCTAGTAGTTCTCCTTGGGGTGCTCCCGTATTGTTTGTGAAAAAGAAAGATGGTAGTATGCGCATGTGTATTGACTACAGGTAGTTGAATCAGTTGACTGTGAAGAACAAGTATTCGTTGCCTCGCATAGATGATTTGTTTGATCAGTTGAGAGGTGCTTCAGTGTTCTCGAAGATAGATTTGCGATCCGGGTACTACCAGTTGAAAGTGAAAGAGTGTGATGTTCCGAAGACAGCTTTTAGGACTAGATATTGTCACTATGAGTTTCTTGTGATGCCGTTCGGGCTCACGAATGCGCCTGCAACATTCATGGACATGATGAACAGGATTTTTAGTGACTATCTAGACCGTTTTGTAGTTGTTTTCATTGATGACATACTTGTGTACTCGAAGACAAAAGAAGAACATGATGGGCACTTGAGACTTGTTTTACAGAGATTGTTGAGCAATCAGTTGTACGCGAAGCTTAGTAAATGTGAGTTCTGGATTCGAGCGGTTGTATTTCTTGGCCATGTTGTTTTGGCCGAAGGTATCCGTGTTGATCCAATCGAAGATCGAGGCTATTGTGGAGTGGAAACAACCTAAGTCTGTGACCGAGATTAGGAGTTTCCTAGGATTAGCCGGCTACTATAGGAGATTTGTTGATGGTTTCTCTAGAGTAGCTGCTCCTTTGACTAAATTGTTGCAAAAAGGAGTTAAGTTTGAATGGTCAGATGCAAGACAGAAGGCCTTTGAGAAATTGAAAGAAGCTTTGACAAATGCTCCAGTGTTAGTGCAACCTGTTTCAGGTAAGGAGTTTGTGATTTACAGTGATGCTTCCTACATAGGGTTAAGATGTGTTTTGATGCAAGAAAGAAGAGTTGTTGCTTATGCTTCTAGACAGTTGAAGATTCATGAGAAGAACTATCCTACTCACGATATAGAGTTAGCCGCGGTTGTGTTTGCATTGAATATTTGGCGTCATTACTTGTATGGTGAGAAGTGTATAGTTTACACCGATCACAAGAGCTTGAAGTACTTGATGACACAGAAAGAGTTGAACTTGAGACAAAGAAGATGGCTTGAGTTGTTAAAAGATTATGATTTGACCATTGAGTACCATCCGGGTAAAGCGAATGTAGTAGCTGATGCTTTGAGTAGAAAAGTGGACGTTGAGTTGAGAGCTATGTTTGCTAGATTGAGTGTGTCCGATGATGGTGGGTTGATCACCGAGTTGCAAGTGAAGCCTTCTTTGATTCAGTTGATTAGAGAGAAGCAGTTGCAAGATGTGACTTTAGTTCCTCATGTTCAGGACATAGCCGAAGGAAGACCAACCGAGTATAGTTTCAGTGGTGAGAGCTTGTTGTGCTTTAGAGATAGAGTTGTTATGCCAGAAGATGTTGAGTTGAGACGTCAGATTCTGAGTGAAGCACATTTGAGTCCTTTTTCTATGCATCCGGGTAGTACCAAGATGTATCGTGATTTGAAAAATGATTACTTCTGGGTTGGTTTGAAGAAAGATGTAGCCGAGTATGTGAGCCGTTGTATGGTTTGTCAGAGAGTGAAGGCAGAACATCATGTTCCTTCAGGTTTGTTACAGCCTTTGAAGATTCCGGAATGGAAATGGGAGAGGATCACCATGGATTTCATGTCGGGGTTGCCTTTGTCTCCTTCGAAGAAGAATTCTGTTTGGGTAATTATTGATAGGTTCACTAAGTATGCTCATTTCTTAGCAGTGAACACTACGGATTCCTTAGACAAGTTGGCAAACTTGTACATCCGTGAGATTGTGAGACTTCATGGAGTTCCGAAGTCTATTGTTTCTGATAGAGATCCTAGATTTACTTCGAGATTCGGGGGTTGCTTGCATAGTGCTCTGGGTAGCCGTTTGTATTTCAGCACGTCTTATCATCCGCAGTCCGATGGGCAGTCAGAGTGAGAGATACAGATTCTAGAGGATATGCTTCGTTGTTGTGCGATTGACTTATAGGGTTCTTGGGAGAAGCACTTACCGTTAGTTGAGTTTGCTTACAACAATAGTTATCAGTCTAGTATTCAGATGGCTCCCTATGAGGCTTTGTATGGTAGACGATGTAGGACTCCGATTTGTTGGGCTGAAACAGGTCAGAGATTGTTGCCTATGCCAGATTTTCTTAAGGGGACTACCGACAAAGTGAAGTTGATTTGTGACCATTTGAAAGCAGCTTCCGATCGTCAGAAGTCTTATGCGGATTTGAAGAGGAAAGAGATTGAGTACTCCGTGGGTGAGAAAGTGTTTCTGAAAGTATCTCCGTGGAAGAAGGTAATGAGATTTGGCCGGAAGGGCAAGTTGAGTCCGAGGTTCATTGGTCCGTATGAGATAGTTGAGCGGATTGGGCCTGTAGCTTATCGTTTGAGGTTACCTTCTTAGTTAGAGAAGATCCATTATGTCTTTCATGTGTATATGCTTAGGAGATATAGATCGGATCCTTCTCATGTTATGCCCGTTGAGGAGATAGAATTGAATCCGGATTTATCTTATAATGAAGAGCCTGTTGAGATACTTGCTTTTGATAGCAAGGTGTTGCGTGGCAAGACCATAGTGTGGAAGAGGCAACGTGGGAGAGGAAAGCGGATATGGTTGAGCAGTTTCCGTCAGGTAATTTTGGGGACGAAATTCCTTAAGTGGGGGAGAGTTGTAACACCCGGGTTTAAGGGTTAGGTGAAAAATAATATTTTAATATTATTTGGGCTCGATTTTATAATTAAAATAATCTTTTAAATTTCGGGTTTCAAAAATAAATATTTGAAATTGGACCAAATTGAAGGAATTGTAAAGTGGAGAGTTTTTAAAGAAGAAAGAAGATAGCCATTCATTAATGGCCTTTTGGTAATTTGCCCATCTTTTAATTTTAAACCCCCTTTCCTATCATATTTTCACTATTCACTCTCTTCTTCATCCCAACTCAACGTGAAAACAGAGCTCTCTCCTCTCCATCACTATTCCATCAAAAAGCTCATCCATTTCAACTCATTTTCGAAAGGTAACATCGTTTTTTACTTCTCCTCAACTCCCTCTCTTTAAAAGTACCATTAGTTTTCATTTTCATTGAAGTTTTGAAAATGGGGTTTTCAAAAGATTTGATTAAAAATGATGCCTTTGTGTAGCTAAACTTAATATTTTGATTTAATATGGTTAGTTATGAAGTATAGGAGTCAAATGGTACAACATATGTGAATTTTGCTTGATTTTGAGCAATTCCCGAATTTGGGTATAAATGGGATTTTTGGAGGGTTTTGGGTGAGTTTTGGGGGTTGTTTTAGGTGGAAATTGATAGCCCAATGTTAGTACTATGGTTAGGGGTTGATTTGGGATTATTTGTGAGTGCAATGGATGTTTGAAACATGGATTTTGGATGTGGTTTTGGGGCTGCCCGTGTTTGCAAAATATGGGGTTTGTTCATGGCTTGCAACATTGTAAATTGTATTTGAATTGTGTTCCGGGTTGGTCTTTTGATGTTGGGCTGATTTGAGATTGTTTGAATTGTGATTGAGGTTGTTTAGAAGCAGGAACTTGTGTTGGTGAAGCATCGAGAGGAAATCCGGAAACGTGAGGGTGGTTGCTTGCTTGGCTTGGAGCTTGGAAGCTTAGGTGAGTGGTTAAACGTTTTACGTGGTTTTTAAATGGTTGGTTCGAGTATGTGGACTAGGTTGGGCTTGGTAGACCCATCTAGAGTTAGGATTAGGGTGGTAGCCTAATCCTAAACTTGATCTAGAGCCATTGGATGAACTTATATTTGGATGTTTATGCCTCGTGTGATTTGTGATATGATTGCTTATGTATAATGTGTTATACATGTGAGACGAGGCATGATTTGTAATGCTTATGGCATGCATGGTAAGGGTTCATGATTGTGATCATGGTGAGTACGTGCTAAGCACGGAATTGATTGAAATGAATAATGTGGAATGAGTTAAATGTTGGCACTAGTATGCTTGAGTACAAATGATCGATCATTAGGATGTTAGTGTGCACACATGAGTCTAAATTCGCGCGTGGCCTTGGTGGCATTGAGTCACCAAGGAGGAGTACGGGTTCGCCCAGAAATTGTATTTATATATAGTCGATGATGAGTGGAATCCCATCGACGGGGCGTGAGGATGAGTGGAATCCCCTCCGCGAGACTGGTGATGAGTGTAATCCCACCGTGAGGTAAAGTGGTTGTTGGATGTGAGTTCCAACGTGTTTATCCGCGTATTCGGGTCATAGCTAGGTGCCAATATTGATTGATATGTATATCAATGTGTTGTAGAATGTGATTTCTACTTGGATGCTTATATGTGTTTACATATGTTGTGAATTAGAGCTTGTTGAGCATGGCATGTAATTGAATATTGTTCATGCATCTTTAACTTGTGGCTCTTGAGGATTCTTGGTAATTATGCTTTTACCTTGGCTAAGATCGTGCTTGGACCCTGCATTGTCGAGGTTTGTTTTTAAAGAGCTTACCCTCACTAAGCTTTATTGCTTACGCTCTCTCTTTGTTCGACAATGCAGATCCTTAGTTCGTGGGTTGCTAGGAGCAAGAAGGGGGCCTCCAAGTGTGCTTGTGGTGCTTGTTTAGCTACCAAGTATGAACTTTTAAATTAAGATGTAATGGTCAAGCAATGGGGCATGTAATCGTGTTATGATGTTTTTGGATTATGTTGTTGTTGATGTTGCTTAGGAGCATGTTAGACTCCTCGTTTGCGCTTGTTATTTGGCTTGGGATGTATGCCTTGCTTGAAACCTTGTTAGTATTTTGCTATCTAGAATTGTCTAAGTGTTGGCTATGTGGATGCTTAACCCCTTTAATGATATGTATGAATGCATGACTTTGTGATGTGGTGCCTTAGTGTTTAACCTTGTTTAATGATGTTCAAGCATGCTTATATGTTGGATTGCCTTTAGGGTTGTTGTTAGAGTGTTGTTGGAGGTTTTAGTGGAGTTTTGGGACACCCTTGTGCCTTAAAACAGCTAAAACTCGTCTGCAGACAGAGGGCGTTTCGAAACGGGTTACCCTATTTTGATACGGTTCCCTTTGTTTTGGCCGAGCGTTTCGAAACGTGAAGGGGGCGTTTCGGTACATTTTTGCTACTGGAATTTTGAGAAATTGGCGAGATGAAGGTGTTCCGAAACGGGTCTATTATGTTTCGAAACGGTCAAATCTCATTGACCACGAGAAGTTGACCGTTGGGGTCGTTTCGATACGGGTCACCCCCGTTTCGGAACAGTCTCATCAGGTTGACCCCGGCCTGTTGACTAAGTCAAGGCGTATCGAAACACCCTAAGGGCGTTTCGATACGGCCTGCTGTAAAGGGTTAAAATGAGTTGTTTTGGATGGTCGATGTTGGATTGCTTGTGTTTCCGCTGCTGTGCTTCACATAGGACTTAATGATATCTATAGACAAGATAAAGTTAAAAGAAATTTTCTGGGTCGTTAACCGAGGAGGAACCTTAACGGGTTTCGCTTTGGTTTTCCCCGTGTGGCCCACTCGGACCGGCTATCCGACCAGACCGGGACGAGGGGGTTACAAACAACACATATCCCATTGCTTGACTATTACAATCTACAATTTAAAGTTCATACTTGAGCTAACCAAAAGTAACCCTTGGAGACCTTTCCTTGCCTTTGCCACCCACAAGCTTTTGATCTGCATTGTCGAACAAAAAGGAGCGTAAGCATAAAAGCTTAGTGAGGGTAAGCTCATAAAACAAACCTTCGACAATGCAGGGTCCAAACACGAGCAACAATCAAAATAGAATGCATGGTCTTACCTCCAATCCTCAAGGGCCAAAATAAAGGATGATGCATGAACATATTATCCAAACCATGTCATGCTCAACAAGTCCATAACCACCACATATGGAAACATAAATATATTCAACATATAAGTAACATAAACCACAATCCGTATTGGCACCTAGCAATGACTAGAATACGCGGTTAACCGTTGGAACTCACATCCAACAACACAACCATTACCTGACGGTGGGATTACACTCATCACCGTTCACGCGGAGGGGATTCCACTCATCCTCACGCCCGTCGATGGGATTCCACTCATCACTGACTAATATATATATATATAAGAAGATTTCCGGGCGAACCCGTACTCCATCTTGATGACTATCATCATCAAGACCACGCGGGCATTTTGACTCACGTGTGCACACTAGACATCCTAATGATCGATCATTTGTACCCAAGCATACTAGTGCAAATACTACACATTTCATTAATCTTTCACAATATTATTTCATAACAACTTCCGTGCTTAGCACGTACTCACCATGACTTACCGTCATGCACAAACCACATTTCCATGCCTAGCATGTTCTCACCATGATCCTCGGATCATGCAACCACCTCATAATATCATTTCTCATGTCAACACTACATGTATATCATTAACACCAATATCACATCATATTTTACACATATGTATAACCATATCATATTTATCATCAACATGCATATAACAATGCATCGAGCCATGCCTCAACATACATATATAACAACGTATACATAACATCACAATCACAACTAATCAAGAGGCATAAACAACCATTAAAGAGTGCAACCAAAGTCTCTAATTTAAGCTTGGGATTAGGCTACAACTCTAATCCCAACTCTAGGTGGGTCTACCGATCCCAACCTAGTCCACATGCTTGAACCATTTGCTCAAAATCATTTAAAACATTTTAACCACTCACCTTCACCTCCAAGCTCAACTACCAAGCAAGCAACACCTTCAAGTTTCCGGATTTGTTCCCTAGGCTTCATCAACACATAATCTCGCTTCTAATCACCTCAACACAACCAAAATAGCCTCAAATCAGTCCACACAACAATGTAACAACTCGGAACACTAATCAAGCAATAAACACATGAATTGAAACCATTAACAATCCCCAAAATCACCAAACCCGAGTAGCCCTTATACCCAGCCCAAAACATGTGATTTCAACACATTTAACACATTCAAATGCTTCCAAAACAACCCTCAACTAACATACTAAAATTAGCCTTCCATTTCCAACAAAAAACACACCCAAAATTAACCTTTACACCCTCCAAAACCCCCCATTAAAACCCATATTCGGGAATCTCAATAAAACACTTTAAAAATTATATATGTTGGACCATTTGGTTCATAAACACCATATCTAACCATTATAAATCAAAAGCTTTAGTAAAACCCCATAAAGCTCCATCCTTTAACCTAAACTTTCAAAAACCCAAATTACAAAATACATAGTTTTAGTGAAATCTAAAGATACCAAAATGAAGAGGAGACCAAGGCCAAGTCAAAAACACAATTACATTTTGAAAAGCTCCAAAGATGAAGTTGGAAGAGATGAAATGGTGAAAGGGGGAGGGAGAGGGCTCATTGTCGTTGATTTGAAAAATATTAAGTGAGGAATAAGATGAGCACATGCTCATCTTTTGTTTTATTTTTAAATCACCCCAAAAATAATATTTACAACTATGCCATTAATGAATGGCCAAAACCCATCTCTCTTAAAGTCCATGGATTTTGGACCCAAGAGATACGCCCAACATAGCCTTAACCATTTTGAAATCCCGAGGCCCATGAAAATCTTTTATTATTTAAATTATAAAACCAAACTCGAAAAAAATATTAAAATATTATTTTCACCCGTCCCCTAAACCCGGGTGTTACAACTCTCCCCCACTTAAGGAAATTTCGTCCCCGAAATTTATCGGACAGGAATACCACGAAATCTACTCCTCCACACTTACCTTCTCACCACAACATACTAACCAACTCGAAAGACTTACCACACAACAATAGATATCTGATGCTAAGATCTCAACGGTTCTTTCAAGGCATGTCAATTTTAAACTCAACTCAATCTCTTCTACAAACATAGCACAGAACATATCTGACTCACACTTTCGAATCATAGATACGTAGAACACATTACAAACCTCTTTCTGACTCTGGTGGCAACCGCAACAAATAAACAACAGAACTAGTCCGGTTCACAACTCATACAACATTGTTCGAATACTTGACCCATAAACTTTATCTGACTGATCATCTGACTTCAACAGGTAGCCAAACACTATGCAAACGTCTTTCAAAAATCTAGTCGAAATCTCGAATCTCTATTACCCACTTTCATTAAGAACCTCCTACGGATGTAGCAACCAGAAGAAAACTGTTGCTCGGTCTTGACACGCTGGCAATTTACACACTTACTCTCATACTGAACAACGTCATCCATCAACTCAATCCAGAAGCACTCATCTTCAACCCACAATGCGTTTTCATACCACTCAAATGCAATACAAATAAACTGCCGTGTGCTTCGGCCAAACAATACGTCTCAAAACACTATGTCAATCGGTACAACTATTCTGTCTCTAAAATGCAAAACTCTATCATCTCTGAAACTGTATTCTGAAGGTCTTCCTTCTGTCATGTCTTGCACGTGAGGTGCCAAGAACCTGTCTTGCAATTGTTTCTCTTCAAGTATTCTGACTCGATGCAGATTTAACATGGAACTCGGCCACAAAACTACTATCATTCGGTAAACTGATTTCGGCAATTACATCTCTCAACTCAACTACTAATCTAACAACAAATATAACTCGGAACATCGGTTACTGCGTTGACTCTCTTCATATGATACTAAATCTTGAGATTAAGGTCTTCAAACAATTCTAACAACTCGTGTTGTTCAAGTTTCAACCCTTCCTAAGTCTTCGAAGCAATTACAACTGTAATTAACTCTAAGTCTAGTGTCGGATAACTCTTCTCTCGATCTTTCAACTATCTCGATGAATAAGCTACAATCTTCTGTCTTGCATAAGCACACAACCTAACTCTACATGTAACACATCACCATGGTTCACAAACTCTTTCTCTGATGTAGGCTGAATCAAGGTCAAAATTTCTCTTCGAAGTTTCTTTCGATTTCTCAAGGGCTCATTGTCTTGCATCTGACCACACAACTGAACATTCTTCTGTAGCAACTTGTCAAAGGAGCAGCTATCTTCAAAAGACTATTCACAATTCTCTGAGAGTAACAATGCTAGACCTAGGAATTATAGATACCTGTCACAGTCTTCAATTTCTTCCAACTCACATATTCTTCTGTCTACTTGGGATTTACCCTAATACACTCAGTTAATCTACCTGTCCTAGGAAAAAATCCTTCTTAACTCGGAGTTCACATTTGTTCAACTCGGCATACAACTGATTCTATAATAGGCTCTACAACACTAACTTCAAAGCTTGTCATGGCCTTCTTCGGTACGTGAATATACCCATGTATCATCTATGAGAATTACTACAAACTGATCAAGGAACTCAGGATATATTATGCTCAACATCTCTATAAAAGTAGCTAACACACTAGTCAAACAAAACGACATAACTCGAAACTCAAAGCGATCACATCTTGCCCCGAAAGCTGTCTTCGGTACGTCAACCTCTCTCACTTTCAACTGGTAGGAAATCGGATCTCAAATTAATCTTCGAAAAGACAGGTGCACACACTAACTGATCAACAAATCACTGACACTTGTTTCAACTGTCTGAAATCTAAACACATTCTCGTATTGCCTTCTCTCTTCTTCACAAATTACATTGTCGATCTCTAAGATGATGCACTAGGCCTAATGAATCTAAGGTCTAACAAATCTCGTAATTGATTCTTCAACACTCTCAATTCTTTCAGGAGTCATAAGATACAGAGCAATCAAAACGGGAGCAAACTCGAAGACGGTCTCAATAACAAACTCTTCTTCTCTGCCAAGAGACAAATCGGCAATTCTTCCAAACACTTTTAGGAAAATCACAACTATTCTAACATTCTACGGTCTAAACTTCATTAAAAAATCAAATCAATCACATTTTATAGGCAAGTCTGTCAACTAAACTCAGTCAATCTTTGACCTTTAAAGCTAGATCAACATTCGATAAGGAGTTCACATTCTTCGCCTATCACTACAGTCTCACGGAAATCTGCAACTTCAAGGTAACTCTCTCTTTGTCTCTAGGTATACCATAGCTTTGTGTTCTACGAGCCAAACCATGCTAAATGTTACATCGAAACCGTAAAAAGATAATAACTTCACATCTACTGGAAACACGTAACCCTAAACTATCAATAAGCATCTTCTGCACTTTTCTCTGACCACCACTATCTCACCAAAAGGTCTAGTCACATGTGTTCCTACTTTTAAGATCTCAACAGGTATATCAAATTTCTTTGCACGTTCTCACAAAAGGACGAATCCGTAGAAATTGCAACTTCACATGTACACAGCTGATAGTCTTCGGTCCTCTTGTTTCAGGCTGGTCCTTCAACAAAATCTAACTCTTCTAAATCGTTCTTAGAGTATCTCGAAACCTCAAAATTCAGTTCTGATCACACACAAACTATCACGCTTGAACTTGTTCTATAACATCGGTCCTAACGACTCAAAGCATCCCACTACCAAACAATCTGGAGTTAGAGCTCAAGACTTCCTTCTCGGCTCGACTATATCGGAAGTGACTTCGTCTCTTCTTCTTGCTGGAAGACAACTCAGACGCACACTGGCCCAATCACACGAATCGATTCCCACTCACGGATACTGATCGGCTATCTTGTATGAAAACCATAGCTTGAATCCCAACGATCACCAACTAACATTTCTGAATTTCAGATTACTCACACGAGACCATTATCTCGATCTTGCCTAAAGAACTAAGGTACTCATACCTACCTCTAACACTTCACCCGGCACAATCAACTTTGCATGCTGGCTAACAATATACAGAAGTACAGATTCAGAATCAATCAGAAGGGAAAACAATTCAAAGATGTACCAAGGGCTTATCTACTATAGCATCGGTATCACTCTTGACTCCCACTCATAGGTCTTCAACTCTTTTTACCAACTAATACCAGAATCGATCACATCGTTCCTTATCAGCAAGGATTAACCCACATACATACTAACATCAACAAGCAAATTGTACCTCAACTCCGGTACAACCATACTTCCCTAACTATAGCAATGAACTCCCTCAACATCGTCCACCTTTCCAGAAACCACAACTTCCATTTACCGATTCACGGCCTACTCCTTGCCCTCAAACTACTAAAAAGCAATAAGCTAACAACAACAACATCGATAAAACACACAAGATTGGGTTAGCAAGGCAAGGCTTCCAAGTGCTCAAGTATGTTCCCTCACTTAAAATTCTTTTTCGATGTAATAGTAGCAATGGGACTCTACTCAACACGCTTCAAGCAACATACGTTCACAGTCAAACAAACACACATCAAGCATACTTAATAAACAAGCAAACATGCTTACATGGCAAGCAACCACCGTACAATTCAATACATGAATTAAACTTACCTCACTAACCTGCCCAAGGTCTCAGAAACCTTAGGCTCTAATACAAACAAATGTAACCCCTTCGTCCCGGTCTGGCCGAATGACCGGTCCGAGTGGGCCACACGGGGAAAACCGACGCGAAACCCGTTAAGGTCCCACCTCGGTTAGCAACCCTAGAAAATTCCTTTTATTTATCTTTTCTAAATGCATTACCATATCCTATGTGAAACACGTCAGCGGAAACAAGAGCAATACAAAAACGATCATTCAAGACATCACCTTCAAACAGCCCATTTTCTGTAATTAAGCAGGCCGTTTCGATACACCTGTCAAGGGTATCAATACGCCTTGACCAAAGTCAACACCCAACAGTCAACACAGGAAGACCGTATCGATACAACCCTTGAGCGTATCGATACGCCCTCCCCAGTTAACATCTCGTGGTCAACGAGATAAAGCCGTACCGATACGCTAAGACACCGTACCGATACGGTAATAACTCACCAAAATCTCAAAATTCCAGTGAGCATTTACCGTATCGATACACCCTCGTGTATCGATACGCCTAGCCAAAATGGAGTCATGATGGCAAGACCGTATCGATACGACCCTTAGGCGTATCGATACGCCCTGCACTGCAAGTCCCCCAATTTCAATAAAAACATACAAGACTCGAACCTAGATGCGATTTAAGACCTCCCTAGACCCAATCAAGCATTCATACAACATCTATTAACCATAAACTAGTCATACATAACACCCAACATGAGCATACCTCAATCAACCAAGGGATTCATGCATTCATTCAAAAGAAGGCAAACAAGCACTTAAGGTCTCATGCTTCAACATTCATACACTTAGGCATTCTCACAAGGCACATGACCAACACACATGGTAAGCAATTTAGACATGGTTTACAATCCAAACATGGCATCAACAAGCCAGTCAAAAACAACATAATTAAAGAGTCTAAACGTGCTCCTAAACAACCAACAATAGCACAAATCAACAACACCTATCCCATTGCTTGACTATTACAATCTACAATTTAAAGTTCATACTTGAGCTAACCAAAAGCAACCCTTGGAGACATTTCCTTGTCTTTGCCACCCACAAGCTACTAATTTGCATTGTCGAACAAAAAGGAGCGTAAGCATAAAAGCTTAGTGAGGGTAAGCTCATAAAACAAACCTTCGACAATGCAGGGTCCAAGCACGAGCAACAATCAAAATAGAATGCATGGTCTTACCTCCAATCCTCAAGGGCCAAAATAAAGGATGATGCATGAACATATTATCCAAACCATGTCATGCTCAACAAGTTCATAACCACCACATATGGAAACATAAATATATTCAACATATAAGTAACATAAACCACAATCAGTATTGGCACCTAGCTATGACTCGAATACGCGGATAACCGTTGGAACTCACATCCAAGAACACAACCATTACCTGACGGTGGGATTACACTAATCACCATTCACGCGGAGGGGATTCCACTCATCCTCATGCCCGTTTCACGCGGAGGGGATTCCACTCATCCTCACGCGCGTCGATTGGATTCCACTCATCACCGACTAATATATATATATATATATATATAAGAAGATTTCCGGGCGAACCCGTACTCCATCTTGATGACTACCATCATCAAGACCACGCACGCATTTTGACTCACGTGTGCACACTAGACATCCTAATGATCGATCATTTGTACCCAAGCATACTAGTGCCAATACTACACATTTCATTAATCTTTCACAATATTATTTCATAACAACTTCCGTGCTTAGCACGTACTCACCATGACTTACCGTCATGCACAAACCACATTTCCATGCCTAGCATGTACTCATCATGATCCTCGGATCATGCAACCACCTCATATTTTACACATATGTATAACCATATCATATTTATCATCAACATGCATATAACAATGCATCGAGCCATGCCTCAACATACATATATAACAACGTATACATAACATCACAATCACAACTAATCAAGAGGCATAAACAACCATTAAAGAATGCAACCAAAGTCTCTAATTTAAGCTTGGGATTAGGCTACCACTCTAATACCAACTCTAGGTGGGTCTACCAATCCCAACCTAGTCCACATGCTTGAACTTAACCACTCACCTCCACCTCCAAGCTCAACTACCAAGCAAGCAACACCTTCAAGTTTCCGGATTTGTTCCCAAGGCTTCACCAACACATAATCTCGCTTCTAATCACCTCAACACAACCAAAATAGCCTCAAATCAGTCCACACAACAATGTAACAACCCATAACACTAATCAAGCAATAAACACATGAATTCAAACCATGAACATTCCCCAAAATCACCAAACCCGAGCAGCCCTTATACCCAGCCCAAAACTTGTGATTTCAACACATTTAACACATTCAAATGCTTCCAAAACAACCATCAACTAACATACTAACATTAGCCTTCCATTTCCAACATAAAACACACCCAAAATCAACCTTTAGACCCTTCAAAAACCCCATTAAAACCCAAATTCGGGAATCTCAATAAAACACTTTAAAAATTATATATGTTGGACCATTTGGTTCATAAACACCATATCTAACCATTATAAATTAAAAGCTTTAGTAAAACCCCATAAAGCTCCATCCTTTAACCTAAACTTTCAAAAACCCAAATTACAAAATACATAGTTTTAGTGAAATCTAAAGATACCAAAATGAAGAGGAGACCAAGGCCAAGTCAAAAACACAATTACCTTTTGAAAAGCTCCAAAGATGAAGTTGGAAGAGATGAAATGGTGAAAGGGGGAGGGAGAGGGAGAGGGCTCATTGTCGTTGGTTTGAAAAATATTAAGTGAGGAAGAAGATGAGCACATGCTCATCTTTTGTTTTATTTTTAAATCACCCCAAAAATAATATTTACAACTATGCCATTAATGAATGGCCAAAACCCACCTCTCTTAAAGTCCATGGATTTTGGACCCAAGAGATACGCCCAACATAGCCTTAACCATTTTGAAATCCCGAGGCCCATGAAAATCTTTTATTATTTAAATTATAAAACCGAACCCGAAAAAAATATTAAAATATTATTTTCACCCGACCCCTAAATCCGGGTGTTACAACTCTCCCCCACTTAAGGAAAGTTCGTCCCCGATTAAGTTATCCCAATTAATCTAAGTTAGTTATCAAACTTAACTAAACAAATTTAGAAAGTTATCCCGATTAAGTTAACAAAATATAGTAGTTAACCAGTTTGAGTAACAAACTATAATAAGATTAATCAATTGAAAGACAATTGTTTCACATGTTATATAAGTATAATAACGTTAACTTTATGTTAAACATAATACTAACTTATATTTTGTATTTATTTTAATTTTATGAACATAATAAAGTTTATGAACACAATAAAGTTAACATAATATATATTATATAATAAAACATAATAAGTTTAATATATTATATTATCTATATATTACTAATATATTATATACTTAGTAAAAATTATGACAAATCTTTTAAGTATATAATTTTATTATACATAATATATATTTTTATATTTAAATAAATTTCTAAGTATATAATTTTATTATACATAATGTAGTTACAAATTAAGACAAATTTCTAAGTATAATGGAAGATAAAAATTTCTAAGTAATGAAATTAACATAATCTACTAAAATAGTATTAAGTTTATAATGAACAGTTTACACTTTAAATTATTTAACATTTTTAGCCAGGTCTACATTAGTTCAGGTCAACAACAGTTCATGTTCAAAACAGGTCGGGTCTATTAACATGTCGGGTAAAATCGGATCTCAGGTCGATTCAGTCGGATAATATCAGGTATTTGCCAGGTCGGTCTGGGGTTCGGGTTCGTTTCAGTCGGATGCAGGTCGGGTTTCAGGTCAAAATTAATAGGTCAGATTCGGGTTCGGGTCGTTTTCAGTCGGACGCAGGTCGGGTTCGGTTGCTACAGTAACATGTTCAACTCGGGTTCGGGTCAGCAACAGTTAGTTACAGTTCGGGTTCGGATCATCGAATTCTCGAGTCAAATCAGGTTCTGACTCGAGCAGGTTTCAGGCAGTTTTTCAGGTCCTGACTTGTTTTTACAACCCTAGTATCAAAATGCAAGAAAATGGTAGACGATTTACAATGCCTGGTAGAGTTCACATACAGGGAGCAAAATGTGGATGCTCATAGACTTGCCAAAAGTGGGGTGGGGAGAATCAAGGATTATGTATGGGAAGTGGGATGACGTTTTTAGAATTGGAAGTTTGCTATGTGGGATTGTACAGTAGTCTAAAAGGCACCATATCTCATTGTCCCTGGATGTATCGTGTAATACCTTGAAGGTTCTCAATAAATAAAGGGTAAACTACTGCAGGGGTCACTTTCGTTTCCCGTTTGTACAGATTTAGTCACCACTTTTGAGAAGTGCCAATAAGTGGTCATTTACATTTTCGATGTGTAAAGACTTGGTCACTCCGACGTTATAGTCCGTTAGTCCCCTAACGGATTGCTGATGTGGCGGAATTAATTAACGAACAAATAAGGATAAATTACTGCAATAGCCATTAAAATTTATCTCATGTACATTTTTTCTCCTCAATTTAAAAAAGTAAACATTATAGTCACTAATAAAAATATTTCTTTATAATTTCACCCTTAAATTTTTAAAATTTCATTTTTCAATCCTAAAACTTTACAATCAATTAGTACAATAATATTATAAATGCTTAGATGAAAAATAGGTGCCCAAAGTATACCCTTTGAAACTTAGGTGCCCAAATTACTCCTATTTAATAACTAAAACTTAAAAATTTAGTCCACTAACTACTAAAAAATTCGAGTTATTGAAATTTTTATTTTATAATTCAAACTTTATTTTGAATTTTTGAGTCGAGTTTATAAAATTATGAGTCAGGTATTTTCACATCAAACCAAAAAATTTAATTTTTTCGAGTCAAGTCGAGTTATTGGAATTTCTATTTTATAATTCAAACTTTATTTTGAATTTTTGAGTCGAGTTTATGAAATTATGAGTCGAGTATTTTCACATCAAACCTAAAAATTTAATTTTTTTTGAATCAAGTCGAGTGTTGCACTTCCTGCATATAATTTTTAATTTTAATACGTTCAATTTAGTAATTGCAGATGAAAATCTCCGAAAGGGATTCAACAATATTTATGACAGAGCACTCAGGGGAGGTCTTTCTACAACTTTTTCAAAGTAATTGTACCTGAAATCTCTCTTAGTGATAGTGTTAATTGCATTAAAATTTGAAGATGTCTTTTTTTAGTACAATATAACCTGAAATTTTTCTACAATGGTAGACATTGTTTCCCTGTTTGAAGATGCAAATGATGAACATATGTCCAAACGGGTCTTAATCCTCGTACTGTACGTGAATACGATGAAGCAATAACACGAGGTATGTTCCTTCAGACATCAAACTTATGTTATTCGAACTCATAATAGGGTATGTGTTTGATATTTTTAAAATTAAAAATTATATGTAGGGAAATGTAACACTCGACTTGATTCGAAAAAATTAAATTTTTAGGTTTGATGTGAAAATACTCGACTCATAATTTCATAAACTCGACTCAAAAATTCAAAATAAAGTTTGAATTATAAAATAGAAATTCCAATAACTCGACTTGACTCGAAAAAATTAAATTTTTTGGTTTGATGTGAAAATACCCGACTCATAATTTCATAAACTCGACTTAAAAATTCAAAATAAAGTTTGAATTATAAAATAGAAATCCCAATAACTCGAATTTTTTAGTAGTTAGTGGACTAAATTTTTAAGTTTTAGTTATTAAATAGGAGTAATTTGGGCACCTAAGTTTCAAAGGGTATACTTTGGGCACCTATTTTTCATCTAAGCATTTATAATATTATTGTACTAATTGATTGTAAAATTTTAGGATTGAAAAATGAATTTTTAAAAATTTAAGGGTGAAATTATAAAGAAACATTTTTATTAGTGACTATAATGTTTACTATTTTAAATTGAGGAGAAAAAATGTACATGAGATAAATTTTAATGGCTATTGCAGTAATTTATCTTTATTTTTTCGTTAATTAATTCTGACACATCAGCAATCCGTTAGGGGACTAACAGACTATAACGTCGGAGTGACCAAGTCTTTACACATCGAAAACGTAGATGACCACTTATTGGCACTTTTCAAAAGTGGTGACTAAATCTGTACAAACGGGAAACGAAAGTGACCCCTGCAGTAGTTTACCCATAAATAAATTATGATGGGTACTCTTTTCCCCTATTAGGTGTAGAGGGGATTTTTAACGAGGCCCGTGTGTTTTTAAAAAAAATGAAGGATTTTAATCTTAAATTTATTTTATTTTATTTTATTTTATTATTTTCTTCAAATGAAGGTAAAACACACACCAATAAGTCAACTACACTTCTGGGATAAAGGTTGATAATGTTTTGTTTTAAGGATATCTTTTAGGTGAAAATCAAAAGAAAAATGAATTACAATGAGAATCGAACAGGAAAAAGTGTACATTGCCACCAAGCTAAATCAACTTCAAAAATAATAAAGACATCGCATTTATATATCTTAAATTGCATCTAGTAAATAATACAATAATATTTAGTAATATGTTAAATATATTATTAATTAGTCTATTAGTAATATTATTTTAAAAGACTTGTCATTATTAAATATTTTTTAAATATTAATTAATAATGATAAATAAAAATCTAACTAATATAATTTTTTATAATATATTATTTAAAAATATATTTAATATTGAAAATAATATTATTTAATATATTTATTAATAAAATAATATATTTATTGATTCAAAAAATAATATATTGATTTTATATGATTACAATAAGAATATAATATTATTATATTATTTATTAAAGGCAATTTAAGATACATAAAATGTTGTCAATATTATTTATGAAATTTATTTATCTTGGTGCCTATGCACACTGGGAAAATTTAAAAGAAAACCCGTTAAAAATGGTTAAAAGAAGATAGTACCGATATGATCATTAGATCGAGTAAAACGCAATATAAGCTGTTAAATTTTAAAAAATAGTAAAAGGTTAAACTTGTCAACAAGTTATAACACAAAATATTAGCCGATTATAACACAAAATATAACAGAAAAGGTAAGAAAAAAATGTTGCAACATAAATTCTTACCTAGTTAATTTAATCTAAAACCCTTCAAACACATGGTAAGAATTTATGTTATAACCTAAAATCTTACCCAAAAATATTATTTCTTATAAAAAAAACACGAGTTTATGCTCCTACAAAAATTTATACCAAGACCAACATAATTTCTTACCGAAAATGTAAGAGAACATGTTATAACATAAATTCTTACCATTCGTTTGAAGGGTTTTCGATTTGGTGATATGGGGTCAACATTTGTTTTATTACCTTTTTTTCGTATTTGTCCTGTAAAAAATTATGTAGGTTTAGTAACAACTTGTGTAGGTACCCTATTTCTTATGAGTTTGGTAAAAAATATAATTATCCTTTAAGATTTTATGTTATAACACAATTTCTTACCATAAGTTTTGTTGGTTTTAGATTTGGTGATATGAGGTAAGAATTTGTGTTATTACCTTGTTTTTCTTATTGGTTCTATAATTTATGTAAGTTTCGTAACAATTTGTGTATGTACCCTATTTATTATGAGTTTGGTAAGATATAAAGTTATCCTTTAAGAGTTTATGAAATAACACAATTTCCTACCATAAATTTCGTTGGTTTTAGATTTGATAATATGATGTAAGAATGCATTATTACCTTTTTTTTCTTATCGGTTCTATAATAATTTATGCAGGTTTCGCAACAATTAGTGTATGTACCTTATTTCTTATGAGTTTGGTAAGATATAAAATTATCCTTTAAGAGTTTATGTTATAACACAATTTCCTACCATAAGTTTCGTTGGTTTTAGATTTTGTGATATGAGGTAAGAATTTGTGTTATTACCTTTTACCATACCAGTTTTATAATAATTTATGTATGTTTTGTAACAATTTGTGTAGGTACCCTACTTCTTATGATTTTGGTAAGATATAAAGTTATCCTTTAAGAGTTTATGTTATAACACAATTTCCTACCATAAGTTTCGCTGGTTTTAGATTTGATGATATGTGATAGGAATTTGTGTTTCTTACCTTTTTTCTTACATGTTCTATAAAAATTTATGTAGGTTTTGTAACAATTTGTGTATGTACCATATTTCTTAGGACTTTAGTAAGATATAAAGTTATCATTTTAAGAATTCGTGTTATAACACAATTTCCTACCATAAGTTTCGTTGATTTTAGATTTGGTGATATGAGGTAAGAACTTGTGTTATTACCTTTTTATCGGTTTTATAATAAGTTATATATGTTTCGTAACAATATGTGTAGGTACCATATTTCTTATGAGTTTGGTAAGATATAAAGTTACCATTTAAGAGTTTATGTTATAACACAATTTCCTACCATAAGTTTCGTTGATTTTAGATTTGGTGATATGGGGTAAAAATTTGTGTTATTACCTTTTTTTTCTTACAGATTTTATAATAATTTATGTAGGTTTCATAGCAATTTATGTAGGTACCTTGTCTCTTATGATTTTGGTAAGATATGTACAAATAAGCATGAAATAAGCATGTCTAGGATATCTATATTAGAATTTTATTACATAGTTTGTGTACAAATTTTAGCATGAAAACATGATTGTTGGTGAGTGATATGTTGTGATTCAAATAACATGTTTTGTGTAATAGAGATATCCTTGCTTGCTTAGGTTTCATTTGAATTACATACTAATTGTTTAGGTTTAAACCGAATGCATATAGAATCAAATGAAATGGTATAGGTTACCTAGATGTTCGAATGGATGATTACTAATTTTGGTCTTGATCGAATGATGTATGATAGATTGAATGAATTGTCTTAGTTGCTTGTTGTTTACTTGGCATGTATGTTTGTATGTTTGATTCTTGATTGATGTATAAATCCTTGATTGATCCTTGGAGTAGTAGTTTAAAGTGATAACTTGGTATGTTTGATTATGCTTGTGTTGCTTATTAGTCAAGTAACTCATCCTTTAGGGATGAGTTGGAAAACGTTTTAAATTTTCCTCGATTTTGGTTGCTTGCTTAACACTCCTTGATCGATTTACTACTAAACTAGGAGAGGGGTGTTACATTTATTGGTATCAGAGCTTCGGTTTAGCCGATTCTCGGACTAAATCGGGCCATCATGCATTATATAGGTTAATACAGGTCACTTATGAGATAAATTGTTAAGTTTGCTTGTGTAACTTGCCTAATCAATCTTCCTTTGTCTATAAAAATGTACAATGCTCGAATCAAGGTTAGCTTGAGATAATGAAAGTCCCGAAGGCTCCTCCAACAAAGGAGGAAGTGTTCGGATGACCCAAGTGCCTCCGGAAGTTCCGAGGAACAATGAACCGGAGCAAGCAGCTCCTGCTGCTAATACAGTTCAACAAGAATGCTTATTGAGTTTAAAAGAGTTGTTCGATTAGTTGATTACATCGTTAAATAAGGAAACTCCAACTCCTACTACGGGGCCATCTCGGGCTCTGATAGACAAGCTCGGTCAACATCGGGCCTACACTTTCATATGCATCGATGAATCTAATCCCGAAGTAGCAGAGTATTGGCTCGAGGCTACCACACGCATCTTGACGAAGCAACTCCCTTGCTCGGATAAGCATAAACTCGAGTGTGTTGCCGCACTACTTGTCGATAAAGCATTAAGCTGGTGGGAAACCACAACACTCACGGCTCCTGCCGAGAAAATCACTTGGGAATTCTTTGTGGAAGAATTAAAGAAGAAGTACATCAGCAAACAATACCTCATTGATCGGAGGAAGACATTCTTGTATCTCAAGCAAGAAGGAAGGCCTATTGAGCAATATGTGGCTGATTTCTGTAAGTAACGCAAGTACGGTGCAGAATATATCAAATCTGAGGCCGAAAAATGCAGTATGTTCATTGATGGCTTAAATGATGAGCTTAGCCCCATGTTTACAGCTCTAGGAATAACTGACTTCCAAACTCTTGTCAATAGAGCTATTGCTAACGAAGACAAAATGGAGGCCTCAGAGAAAAGGAAAGGTAGTCACTCTTATTCGAACAAGAATAAGAGGCCGAAACATGATGATCGACCCCATTGGCATAACAAGAAGTCCAAACAATCTGGAGGAAATTCCTCAAACTATACCCCTGCCCAGAAGGGTAGTTTTATCCCGAATCCTCAAACGGTGATTAAATCATCAGCTCCGGTGATGTCTGTTGATAGCAAGGGAACACCGGGAAAGTTTCTCAACTTTCGACATGCAAATTCTGCCAAAAACACCATTCCGGACAATGTCGGACTCAATCAAATCTATGCTTCATGTGTGGCGGTTCCGGCCATTATATCAAGTATTGTCTGCAAAATCCAAACAAGATTCCTTCCCGATCTCTGTTGGTTGCTAGTTCAGCCCCTTCTGCTCGAAATAAAGCTCCTCAACAAGCTCAATCAAGGAATGAAAGCCAAGCTCAATCGAGGAATCAAGGCCGAGGTAGAAGGAAACAATCGACCAATACTCATTAGGAGCCTCGAGCACCTGCAAAGATCTATCATATTCGAGGAAAAGAGGAGGAAGAGTCACCCGATGTTATCGCAGGTACCGTTGAATTAAATTCAATTCCTGCCTATGCTTTGATTTATTTGGGGTCTACCCATTCATTTGTATGCCATGATATGCTTAAGAAAGCTAATTTGAATCATGAACTTGTAGAATCAAATCTTGTTGTATCGAATCCAATAGGAGAATTAAAAACCATAACCCTTGTATGTAAAGAATCCCCTATTACCATTCGAAACATGCCTTGCCCAATAAATCTCTTTGTACTTCCAAATTGTGAATTCGATCTAGTACTAGGACTAGATTGGTTGGGAAAACATGAAGCTTGGATAGATTGTCAATCTAAAAGACTTTACCTACGAGGTTTAGGCAAAGAATTAATCATTTTGATAGATAATAAACCCTATTCTATTTTTGCTACCATGATAAAAAAAGGATGAATATAATTTTGGGTTACCAGAAATTCCTATCGTTTCTGAATTTATTGAAGTTTTTCTGAGGAACTCCCCGTTTTACCTCCGACCCGAGAAGTTGAGTTTGGGATTGAAGTTCAACTCGGAACAAGCTAGGTGTCCATCACTCCCTATCGTATGACACCTATCAAGCTAAAAGAATTTAAGAAGCAAATCCAGGAGCTTGAAGAGAAAGGCTTCATTCGGCCTAGCATGTCCCCCTAGGGTGCTCCCGTTCTATTCGTGAAAAAGAAAGACAGGTCAACGAGGTTGTGTATCGACTAAAGACAACTCCATAAGGTGACCATCAAGAACAAGTACCCATTTCCATGAATTGAAGACTTGTTCGATCAATTGAAGCATGATGTCGTGTTCTCTAAGATTGACCTTCGATTTGGGTACTATCAAATGAAAGTAAAGGATGAAAATGTACCCATAACGGCTTTTCAAAAAAGATACGGACACTATGAATTCTTAGTGATGCCATTCGGGTTAACAAATGCCCCTGCAACATTCATTGATCTCATGAATCGAGTCTTTAAACCATATTTAGACAAGTTTGTGGTGTTTTTATCGATGATATACTTGTCTATTCTCGAAACGAGGAAGAACATGTGAAAAATCTCCGAATCGTTTTGCAGACACTCCGAGAACGTTAATTGTATGTCAAGTTCTCCAAATGTGAGTTTTAGCTCTCAGAAGTCCCATTCCTTGGTCATGTCATTTCAACCGAAGTCATCAAGGTGGATACGAAGAAAATTCAAGTAATCTTAGATTGGAGACCTCCGAGACAAGTTGGTGAAGCCTGAAGTTTCCTCTGTTTAGCCGAGTACTATCAAAGATTTGTGAAAGGCTTTTCTACCTAGCTGCACCTTTAACAAAGCTATTAAGGAAGGATATTCCATTTGAATGGCCCGAGAAGCAGCAACAAAGCTTCGATCAACTGAAGCAATCCTTGACACATGCCTTGGTTTTAATTCAACCTGAATCAGGAAAGGATTATATAGTGTATATCGATGCTTCTCAATCGTGTCTTGGATGTGTATTAATGCAAGATGGCAAGATGATTGCATACGCATCCCGACAACTGAAACCTTATGAGCTCCATTACCCGACACATGACCTAGAATTAGTTGTCATCGTTTTTTCCCTTAAAATGTGAAGGAACTATCTATATGTTGAGATTTTAGGGGCTCGATTCGATCAACCGTTCTTGCTTGCCAAGTGTGGAGAAGTTGGATAATTGGGTGTTTTAGTGGGAGGTGAAAAATTGGCAATTTGACACAAGGATTTATAGTGGTTCAACCTTCTAACCAAGGTCTACATCCACTACCTTAGCTCCCCACTAAGGATTTCCAACAAATTCACTAAGAATTTCGTCCCCTTTTCTCGGATGAGGAGGAAACCGTTACAACCCTCAAAGCTTACTACCCAAAGCTTGAAGGAACACTCTCTTGTACAAAGAAAGACTTAGCAAACTAGAAATCCCTCTAATAGGTGTTTGTTTGCAATTCTAAGCACTCACCCAAAACCTAAACACTTGAGCAAATTTAACAATGTAAGCTCACAAGTGTTGTCTAAGCAAGAAATAAACAATTTAAGCTCTAGACAAATTTTGACATCATAATGTTGTAACAATTGAAGCATTAACCATTACAAGATGCTTGGAGGTCCCTTTTATACCCCCAATTGAGTTTGTAGCCGTTACTAGCCGTTGGGGATGATTTGGAGCCGTTGAGGACATTATTTCCCTTCATAAATGTTGTTCTGCAGCTATCCATATCGATACGCGTGGAACCGTATCGGTACGACCTTCATGAGAAACTAGCCGTTGGGCTCTTGTCAGCCTGGGCGTATCGATACGCTTGGGGGCGTATCGGTACGGGTTCACATTTAAATGGCCGTTGGGAAATAGCCGTTGGGGTTGGTTGAAAGAGGATCGATACGCTTACCAAGAGTATCGAAACGACCTCGATCCATATCGAAACGGCCAAGCCTGTTTCGATACGGGTTTTGACAGTGACCAAACTGAGGCAAAAAGGTATCGGTACGGGTACAACCGTATCAATACGGGTACTATTAAAAACATGAAAAATCTTTGCCAAAAACCTCTTAAAATACCTCAAACATAATTCCAAGTTGTTTGGACTTTAAAACAAGTTTTAAATTCTTTTCAAATTAGTCCAAAACATGTTTCAATTATTATATCAAAACACTAGTTCTACAATCTCCCCCTTTTTGATATAATGAAAATAACTTGAAAAATTGTTTGGGATTTTCCCCTTTAACTTTAAAAATGTGAATAAGAGATTAAAAATATGAAATCAAATAAAGCTCCCCCTTATTCATTTGAAAATTCAATTTTTCAAACCATTTCTCCCCCTTTTTGTTATATCAAAAAGAATTTAAAATATTAAGTTTCAAAATAACAATAGAGGTAAGAAAAATTTGACACACTTAAAATTTTTGGTTTAAAATTTGCTCCCCCTCACTTAAAGCATCATAAAAATGTTAGTTCAACATATATGATTATCTAGTTGACATAAATGAAAAATAATCAAATAAAAGTAAAAGCAACTAGATTTTACCACACTTGAACTCAAGGGAGGATGTGAAGCCTTCCTTCTTCAAGTGTTCTTCCTATGTGTGCATGGAGCTCCCCCTCAAAGTTTGACTTGTTGATCACTCTCCATCACACCTAGCAAAAGACAATCAAGTGATTTTTGGTATCCAAATTGCTTTGGATCCATAAACGTTAGTAGCACAAATTTTAGTCCCCTTAGGAATCCATTTTTCAATGTCATCCTTTTTAATTGAAGTGACTAGTCCTTTTGGGACCCAAACACTTCTAAAACATTTACCATTTATAAATCTAGGGGCACTAGATTGTCTTACATAAAAATTTGATTTTCCAAAACTATTTTTCTTTTCAAGTTCATTGGAAATCAAATCTTTTTCTTTTTGAACTTTGAGAAGCAAATTTTGTAAATCAAAACATTTTTGTTCAAAATCTTTCAATTTTGCTTCAAGTTCAAGATTTGTTTTGGAAAGCAAATCATTTTCAATTTTTATTCTTGAAATCAACTTTTTGTTCTTGGAAAACGATGCCTTGAATTTCAAAAGCAAATCATCATAGGCATCTTGTAACTCATCAAATGTATAAGAATTTGAAATAGATGAGTTAGAAGTTACCTCCCCCTCATTGAGGGTCATCAAGCATATGTGGGCTACTTCATCATCAGTGGAGTCTTCATCACTCCATGTGGCCACATATGTTTGTTTTGAAGATGATCCCTTCTTTTTGGATTTGTGGGAGTCATTCATCTTCTTCATCGATTCATGCTTGGATTTTTCCATTTTGCTCTTCATGAACCGGGCAAATTTGTTGAAGAGATAGGCCATCTCTTCATCTTCACTTTCCTCCTCACTTGAATCTACATGATGACATGTGGAGGATTTGAGAGCTACGACACTAGTATTGATGCCTAGCTCCATGATCTTCTTCTTCCCCATCGCTCTAATCTCTTCCTTCTTCTTCTCCTCTTCTTTGTTTTTCTTCATTATTTGATGAGTGAGAAGAGACCCCATGAGTTCATCAAGCTTCAAGGTTTTGAGATTCTTGGCTTCGATGATGGCAGTCCTCTTTGAGTCCCATGACTCAGGAAGGGAGTAGATGAGCTTTCGAACAAGCTTCTCTTCCGGGATGGCTTCTCCATAACCTTTAAGACCATTGGTGATAGTGGAGAACCTATCAAACATCTTCTCGATGTTCTCTTCCGGATCCATCTTGAAGTTCTCATACTCTAAGGTTAGGAGCCCAATCTTTGTCTCCTTGACTTCATTGGTTCCCTCGTATGTGACTTCAAGCTTGTCCCATACCTCCTTGGCACTCTCACAAGAAGACATCTTCTCATAGATGGTTGGGCCAAATGCACAATAGAGCATGTGCAAGGCTTTGCAATTTAGCTCCATCTTCTTGCGATCGTCGCACTCCATCCCGCTTTGCTTCCTTGAGGCACGAACGGACCATCTTCAACTATGTCCCATAGCTTGTAATCACTTGACTTCAAGAAGAATTTCATCTTTGTCTTCCAATGGGCATAGTGATTTCCGTCGAAGAAAGGCGGTTTGTCGATTGATTGTGCCATTGAGTCGGTTGGTGAAATGTTGATCGAGCTTGCCGGATCTTTTCAATGGGATGTGAATCCTCTTCGATTGAGCCAAGTTCTGATACCAATTGTTGAGATTTTAGGGGCTCGATTCGATCAACCATTCTTGCTCGCCAAGTGTGGAGAAGTTAGATAATTGGGTGTTTTAGTGGGAGGTGAAAAATTGGCAATTTGACACAAGGATTTATAGTGGTTCAACCTTCTAACCAAGGTCTACATCCACTACCTTAGCTTCCCACTAAGGATTTCCAACAAATTCACTAAGAATTTCGTCCCCTTTTCTCGGATGAGGAGGAAACCATTACAACCCTCAAAGCTTACTACCCAAAGCTTGAAGGAACACTCTCTTGTACAAAGAAAGACTTAGCAAACTAGAAATCTCTCTAATAGGTGTTTGTTTGCAATTCTAAGCACTCACCCAAAACCTAAACACTTGAGCAAATTTAACAATGTAAGCTCACAAGTGTTGTCTAAGCAAGAAATAAACAATTTAAGCTCTAGACAAATTTTGACATCATAATGTTGTAACAATTGAAGCATTAACCATTACAAGATGTTTGGAGGTCCCTTTTATACTCCCAATTGAGTTTGTAGCCGTTACTAGCCGTTGGGGATGATTTGGAGTCGTTGAGGACATTCTTTCCCTTCATAAATGCTGTTTTACAGCTATCCGTATCGATACGCGTGGAACCGTATCGATACGGCCTTCATGAGAAACTAGTCGTTGGGCTCTTGTCAGCCTGGACGTATCGATACGCTTGGGGGCGTATCGGTACGGGTTCACATTTAAATGGCCGTTGGGAAATAGCCGTTGGGGTTGGTTGAAAGGGGGTCGGTACGCTTACCAGGAGTATCTAAATGACCCCGATCTGTATCGAAACGGCCATGCATGTTTCGATACGGGTTTTGATAGTGACCAAACTAAGGCAAAAAGGTATCGGTACGGGTACAACCGTATCGATACGGGTAGTTTGAAAACACAAGTTTGACTATTAAAAACATGAAAAATCTTTGCCAAAAACCTCTTAAAATACCTCAAACATAATTCCAAGTTGTTTGGACTTTAAAACAAGTTTTAAATTCTTTTCAAATTAGTCCAAAACATTTTTCAATTATTATATCAAAACACTAGTTCTACACTATATCGTGAAAGATGCTACTTGTTGTTGGGTTTTATGGTGCTCGATTTCTTCAACCGATGTGTTTGCCAAGTTAGGGGAAGATTGGATTTTTGAGTGTTTTAGTGGAAGCTTAAAGATTGGAATTGGACACAAGGATTTATAGTGGTTCGACCTTCTAACAAGCACCTACATCCACTACCTTAGCTCCCCACTAAAGATTTCAACTAAATTCACTAAGAATTTCGCCCCCTTTTCTAGGCTTATGAGGTAACCTTTACAATCCTTTACAATTAAACTTGAAATCCCCCTAATAGGTGTTTGTTTGCACTATTTAGCTCTCACCCAAAATCTAAACACTTGAGCAAATTTAACAATATTAAGCTCACAAGTGTTGTCTAAGCAAGGAATTTACAATTAAAGCTCTAGACACAATTTCTCATCATAATGTTGTAACAATTGAAGCATTAACCTTCTCTTGATGCTTGGAGGTCCCTTTTATACTCCTAATTGAGTTTGTAGTCATTACTAGCCGTTAGGGTTGAGTTGGAGCCGTTAGAGACTTTATTTCCCACCATAAATGCATTTCTGCTGCCTACCGTATCGGTACACGAGGAGGTGTATCGGTACGCCCTTCTTCAAAACTAGCTGTTGTCAGCCTATGCATATCGATACACTTGAGAGCATATCGATACGGTCTGCAATTTAAAAGACCGTTGGGAAATAGCCGTTGGGGGTTGTTAAATTAGGGATCGGTACGCTTAAGAGGCGTATCGAAACGACCCCTATCCGTATCGATACGGGCAAGCCTGTATCGGAACGGGTTTTGGCAAAAACAAACTTGGATGAAAAAGGTATCGATATGGGGTATACCGTATCAGTACGGGCTTGCTAAAAAGTTAAGTTTGACTACTTTAAAACATTAAAAACTTTGCCAAAAACCTTTTTAAATACCTCAAACATATTTTCAAGTTGTTTGGACTTAAAGACATGTTTTAAATTCTTTTCAAATTTGTCCAAAACATTTTTCAATTATTATATCAAAACACTTAGTTCTATACTTGTATACTGATCACAAAACCCTCAAGTATCTTCTAATACAAAAGGACTTGAATTTAAGACAATGTAGGTGGATGGAGCTTTTGAAAGACTATGATTTAATCATAGATTACCATCTTGGAAAGGCAAATGTAGTTGCAGATTCCTTAACCCGAAAGCCGAATCTAGGTAAAGAATTTGAACTCCCTATTATTTTTTTGAAATTTTCGAATAAACCCTTGAAGGCTAATCCTTGTAAATTCTCTTGTAGAAACTCTTGCTATCAATGCACACCTTCATGTGAACAAGAAAGAAGCCCTCCTATCAGAATTGAAAGTGCAATCTAGCTTGATTGAAGGAATCAAGAACTTGCAACAACATGAAGCTTGAGTCGGAAACAAGTCCTTACTTTTCAATTCATTTGAATGGTGCCTTGTATTTCAAGGAAAGGAATTGTATACCAAATGATGAGGAATTGAAGAAGGAAATACTTCAAGCAGCTCACCAAAGTTCCTTTTTCGTTCATCCTGGATCTGTTAAAATGTACAAGGACCTGAAATCCCTATATTGGTGGCCGGGAATGAAAGCAACTATTACGGATTTTGTATCCAAATGTCTCACTTGTCAAAGGGTTAAAGCTGAACATCAAGTCCCTACGGGATTGTTGCAACCCATTAACATACCACAATGGAAATGGGGTCAAGATACAATGGATTTTGTGAGCGGATTACCCCTTTCACCAAAGAAACATGATGTTGTTTGGGTGATCATTGATAGACTCACAAAATCAGCCCACTTTATCCCCGTTAGGGTGAACATGAGCTTGGATGTGCTACCTGATTTGTACATAAGAGAAGTAATCTGGCTACATAGAATTCCAACGTCTATAATTTCTTATCGGGATCCCTGATTCACGTTGCATTTTTGGAATTCTCTACAACGAGCCTTAGGAACCAAGGTACATTTGAGCTCGACCTTCCACACTCAAACGGATGGACAATTTGAAAGGATAATAAAATTACTCGAAGACATGCTAAGAGCTTGTGTGATTGATTTCGAAAAGACTTGGGAGAAGTCCTTGCCTTTATCTGAATTTGCCTACAACAACAGCTATCAAACATCGATTCAAATGGCTCCCATCGAAGCATTGTATGGTAGAAGGTGTAGGACACCTTTTTGCTGGTCCGAACTTGGTGAGAAGAAAGTGTTGGGACCTCAATTGCTTCGGGAAACCAAAGAACAAGTCCAAACAATAATTAGACGATTGAAGGAAGCATTTGATAGGTAGAAAGCATATGTTGATTTGAAGATACATGACATACAATACGAGATTGGAAACAAGGTCTTCCTCAAAGTTTCTCCCTGGAAGAAGGTTTTTAGATTTGGGAAAAAGGGCAAACTAAGTCCCTGATACATTGGACCATTTGAAATCACCGAGAGGATTAGTCCAGTTGTAACACCCCGAAAAACAGTCTAATCGGGATTGGATTCCGATTACCGGAGTATTGGTAATAAAATATCGAAATAACGACTCTTCGCTATAGATCATATTGTTATATTGCTACAAGACCTTAAGTAAATCAAGTCCTTAGTTAAGATTGCTTTGAGAAGGCTTAAATCAAAGTTTTTAAGCTAGGCGTTTCGATACGAGTGTATCGAAACGGCCTCTGCAAGATGTTTCAAAACGTTTTTAGGCGTTCCGATACGGTTCTTCCAGTTTCGAAACGGGTCCCCTGTTTTGAATAAGTTTAAAGGATAAATTGAAAAGAAAAGATTAAGTGATGAGTCACCTAGTCTCCTGCCATCTTCCACGTGAATTTTGGTCAGAAGAGATGACTTATAGTCATCTATATGTCTATCTTTGGTAAGGATAAGGGATAGCTAAATAATATTATAAGCTTACCTTATTTGGGAGGAAAACCTCCAATTGGTTACATGGGAGGTGGGTAATGATTAAAATACTATTTCCCTTAAAATGAATTGATCAAAAGAAAGCTCTCATCTTTTTAGAGTTCATCGAGACAAACATCCATCTTTTGTTCTTGATAATAAGCAAACACCTCCATTGTTGTCTTCTTCATCAAGCTCAAGCATACACCTCTCCATTGGTGAACCTTAAGCTTAGGCTTTCCTTGATTTAAGAACATCAAGTTATAGTTATCAACCCGGTAAGTGAAAGCCCTAAGTTAATCATTAATTCTCTTGATTATTAGATGATCAATTTCAAGCTTTAAAGATAAGCTTTGTCAATAGTTAATAGTTATTCAAGTATCGATATTGTTATATTGATCCTAATGAATCCTTATTGCTTTTCCTAGCTCAAGAAGTGGAAAAGTTGAATCCATCGTCTCCATCGAAAGCTAGGAATAAATGAATCGCCATCCGAGAGCTTTAGGAGCTTCGGATATTGAGGTGAGTGTAGTCGGAGTCTCGAGAGTGGCTAGGTGCCATCTCAAATCACTGATTATTAATTTACTAACCATTGATTTTAAGGGCTTTACATGAAACATTATTGTAAGACATGTTGGTAAGTTGTGGTAAGTATTACATCGATTCATTGTCCACGGTATTGCTATAATTATCATGTAAATCATTGAAGCATTGACACGTGACAATCATTGGCATGAATTATTGTTATTGCTTATTGACATGGAAATCATGATTGATGAGTTATTGATATGATACTATTGCTATAATTATTGTTATTGATATTGATGTGGAAATATTGTTAATGAATCATAGATATTGAACTATGGATTTTTGGAACTTGGATTTGAAGTGTTAGATATAATTGACATGTCATAGAATTCATGAGCTCGGTTGTAAAAATATTATACGGTGTAGTGGAGGGATGTGATGTGTATCGGTCAAAAACGGTGTAGTGGAGGATATTGGACCATATTTGTTCATTGTGGTGTAGTGGTGGAATTCGTGTATCCAAATACGGTTGCAATCGATCCAAGAGAGACTATTGATTATTGATGTTGCCATTGATGAAATGATTATTGATATTGCATTGTCATGTGATAAAGTTATTGTTATTGATGAATTGATTGTTGATGCTATAATTCAACACGATTAAAGAATATGCTATGATCATGGTATAGCTAATGTTATGTTTGTCACCAAATCATGAAAGTATACTAAGTGCATTATTGTTATTGACTACCTCACTAGGCAAAGTATGCCTAATGCATTTCATTGCATCCATTTCAAGTTAGACAAGTTTTGGATGGAGATCGTTGAAGTTGAAGCGTTGCACAAGTCACTGTTGAGTGTGTAAAAGTTCTATATTTTACCCCTTATTTAACACCATATTTCTGCTGCATTCAAGCATAATTCATTGCATTTGGGTAAAGTTTCACATATACATCACAATTAGATAAAAGGGCACAGTTACTACTGATTTTGTCTACTTTTGCAGGTAGCTGTTGTGGCAGACTCAGGACAGCAAAGGAGCAGAGCTGGAACACCGAACTAGAGTCGAGAAAGAGGACGATGTCGTGCCCACTGCCGTGGCAGCCATGACGACATCATTGGTGAAGGGAAAAGTGAAGTGGAGCTCGACAGATAGAGGAATTTAAGCCGGTCTGTTGTGGAGCACTCCTATATTTTTCTGAGCCCTAAGGCGGAATGAAGGCCAAGCCCAAAGTTCAAGGAAGAAACCCAAAGCTAGAAAAGAGAACGAATTAAAGGCATCTACTCAGGAGATTTAATCTTAATTAGAGTTGTACTTTAGTTTGAACTTGTATTCTTACCTTATTAGAAAACTTGAACCCAAGGCCTATATAAAGGCATGTAATTCGACCTAGGGAATGATATCTCATCTCTAGCCGTCTTCCCCAAAACCCTTGTCGTTTTCCCCCTTCTCATCATGTTCTAAACTTCCCCTAGGGCTAAGGGTTGATTCTGTAAAGTAGTTGCAAGGATTGTACTATTTTAGGAATTTTTTGTTCAATGAAATAAAACTTCAAGTTTGCTTATTCTGGTTTCAACATATTGCAAGAGTATCGGGAGAGCATTGTAAGATTATATATTTGCTTAATATCGGGAGAGTTAAGTATACGAAAGGAATAAGTGTGGGTTCTCTAGTTTATGGTTGAACTATCTCGGACCTAGGGATAGGACGAGGTTAAGTGCTTAAGGAAGAATTCAACAACACTGGTGTTCACCCTTCGATTCACATCGGGAGGTATCATCCAATAAGTGTTCATCAACAGTACTTGGACCTAGGGATAGGACAAGTCACATCAGGGATTCTTGCCAAGCTTGAAGTACAGAGTTGTATGTTCGCTACCGCGACAACAACAGACTGTTGCCGCGACAGGGACGACAACAGAACATGAATTCTTATACAGTGCAACACCTGCACTACCAAGCAAATCAATATCGGCCTATATCTTAAACACTGAATCTTCATTCTCTTATATTCATTATTCTTCAATATTATTTCCCAACAATTGAAACTCTTTCCTTCTCTCTTGTGCAACAATTCGAGGATAAAGCTATTTCCAGTCCATGTGGATTCGACATCTAATACTTCGAGTATCACTTTACTACTTGCGTCGTGTACACTTGCACTACATTGCGATAGGACTTTTGACACGCAACAAGTTTTTGGCACCGTTTCCGGGGACTGAACACATATCTTTACCCTTATTTTATTGCACTTTTTAATTTTTCTGTTTTTATTGGGATTATTTACCCCAGGGTGCATAGCAAAAGGACTATTATGAGCTTCAGTCAGAATAGTACGCCTCAACTTCGCATCATTTGGCACTACTATTCGACTTCCAAAACATAAAACTCCATCATCATTAAAGCAAAAATCTGATGATCTATCCTCACCAATATCCTGAACATGTGGCTCCAAGGAATCATCCAACAACTGCTTATCCTTTATCAACTACACCAAGGATGGTTTCACTTGCAATTCAACCACAAGACCTCCATCCCGCGAAATACTCAGGCTAGCAAACATAGCCCTTAACTCCACTGCCACCTTCCTACTCAAAGCATCCGCTACAACATTAGCTTTTCCCGGATGGTACTCGATCGTTAGATCGTAATCTTTTAGCAACTCCACCCAACGTTGTTGCCTAAGGTTCAACTCTTTTTGAGACATCAGATACTTCAAACTTTTGTGATCCGTGTACATAGTACACTTCTCACCATACAGATAATGTCTCCAAATCTTTAAAGCAAAAACCACCGCAGCTAACTCAATATCATGCGTAGGATAATTGCGCTCATGCACCTTCAACTGGCACGATGCATAAGCCACCACCGTACCCTCTTGCATTACACACACCCAAACCAACATAGGATGCGTCGCTGTATACCACAAACTCTTTTCCTGATTCATGTTGAACCAAGATAGGAGCTTGTGTCAAAGCTGTCTTAAGCTTCTCAAAAGACTGCTGCCTTGCTCTTGTCCACTCATACTTGACATCCTTTTGCAACAACTTCGTCAAAGGAGCAGCAATCCTTATAAACCCATCCACAAACCTCCGGTAGTATCCTGCCAACCCAAGGAAACTACGGACTTCATAAACAGTCTTTGGAGGCTTCCAATTCATCACCGCCTCAATCTTTTGAGGATCAACACGAATCCCCTCAGCAGAAACCACATGACCGAGGAAAACAACTTCTCTAAGCCAGAATTCACATTTGCTCAACTTAGCATAAAGTTGATTCTCCAACAATGCCTGCAACACAATCCTCAAATGCCCCTCATGCTCCTCCTCAGTACGAGAATACACAAGAATATCATCAATGAACACCACAACAAACTTGTCCAAGTATTCATGGAATACTCTATTCATCATGTCCATAAAAGCTGTAGAAGCATTCGTCAGACCAAACGACATCACAAGGAACTAATAATGATCATACCTCGTTCTGAAGGCTGTTTTTGGTACATTCACATCCTTCACCTTAAGCTGGTAATAACATGACCTTAAGTCAATCTTAAAGAACATATCCGCTCCCCGAAATTGATCAGAAAGATCATCAATCCTTGGCAAAGGATACCGATTCTTGATAGTCAACTTGTTCAGCTGACGATAATCGATGCACATTCTCATAGTGCCATCTTTCTTCTTCACAAACAAGACCGGTGCACCCCAAGGTGACACACTCGACCGGATGAAACCACGATCAAGCAACTCCTAGAGTTGCGTCTTCAACTCCTTCAACTCCTTAGGTGCCATGCGATAGGGAGCAATGGACATTGGAGTTGTGTTTTCATACAGCTCAATTCAAAACTCCACCTCTCGACTATGAGGCAACCCAGGTAACTCCTCTGGAAACACACCAGGGAACTCTCGCACAATCTTGATATCTTGAACTCGCAACTCCTTAGAGCTAGGATTCATCACAAAGGCCAGGTAAGCCTCGCAACCTTGCCTCAGCATTCGGCTTGCTTCCAATGTAGACACCACATTGGCAAGAAACTTCACATTCTCACCAACCACCACTACCTCATAATCATCCGCAAGTTTCAGCGAAACTCGCTTGTTCTCAAAATCCACCACAGCTCGATGTTCAACAAGCCAATCCATTCCAAGGATTACATCAAAACCATAGAATGGCAATTCCATGAGATCAACAAGAAAAACATGGTTTTGCACTTTCAAGGGACATCTTCTATACAACTTCCGTCTCACAACAGTCTCACCAAAGGAACTAGTTACACGCATACCAACATCCAAAGACTCAACAGGCAAACCAAGCAATTGAGCATGTTCACGCAATATGTATGAATGTGTAGACCCAGAATTAATCAAGGAAAGTAATGACAAGGACTGCAAAGTAAAAGTACCTTCGATCACATTCGTATCATTTCTCCCCTCTCGCTGAGCATACACTCGAGCCTGGCCACCACCCTCGGATTGAACAACCACCACATGCGCCACATTCCTCCCACCATCATCTCTGCGCTGGAAGTTACCACGGCCGCGCCCACGACCTCTCTGTGGTGCAACTACCCCAGGAGCACGTCCCTGACCACCACAGGCCAACAAAGGACACTCCCTCCTCATGTGGTCTACCGAACCACAATTCCAGCATGAATTACCGATCACTGCTACAGGAGCCTGCACCTCCCTCGCTGCTCGAGGACAATCTCGCCTCAAATGGCCACGAGATCCGCACGTCCAGCACGTGTTCTGGTCAGCCCTCATCCTATCTCCCTGAACAGGCGCACCATGCCCTCCATTACCACGCCTAGCAGAAGACTGATACTTCTTATCTCGTCCTTTCTTGTTCCGTCCACCACTGGAACTATAATCAGCAGCTCTTTTACCCGAGCTAGAGCTAACACCTCTGGAAGACAAACCCAAGTTCTGCTCGATGTCCTTCGCTCTACTCACCAGCACATAAAAATCTGTATACTCAGCCGCAAGCATAAAAGTCTTTACGTCCGGCATCAAACCATAACGGAAGCGTTCACGCCTCTCTCGCTCACTAGGGATAAGCTCAGGTGCGTACTGACTAAGACGAACAAACTGGATCTCATACTCAGCCACTGTCATGCTTCCTTGCACAAGAGACATGAATTCTCTTTTCTTCTCATCTAGGTATCGCACACCCAGATACTTCCGCTTGAACGCATTCAAGAAGAATGTCCAAGTCATATCATTTTCCTCCATTCCAGAGATAGTGGTCGTCCACCACGTATAAGCATCATCATGTAGTAGTGATACCACACAACCCAATTTCTACACATTGTTGCAGTTCATTTGCCCCAAAATTCTCTTGGTGCTTTCCAACCAAGATTCGGATCCTTCAGGAGATAAACCTCTGAACTCAGTCCCTCCCAGACTGCGGAGACATTCCAAAGGCAATCTCACGTTAGCATCACCCTGATGCGTAGCTCCGTGAGCTCCAGCTACTGTTTCCTGGAAGGCTCCCGCAATAGCCTGAATCAAAACAGTCATGTCAGGAGCAGCTTGCCCCTGCCCACCTTCAGGTCCAGCGACCCCAGCACCAGCACCAATACCAACATTATCACCTCCAACACCACCACCACCGGGTGGTCCACCACCAAGGGAGGATGTATATCCACAACATTATCAGCATTTTCCTCGTTCTCATTTTGAGCCATAGCTCTCGTATTCACCCTCATCTCCCTACGAGGCCCCATTCACAAGAAAACAATGCACTGACACAAATGCAATAAACATAATTAGGCTCAACAAGGTAAGTAATCCAAGTACTCAAGCTCATTTTCCAAAAACAATTCCTTTCATTAGTTTTGATATGGCAATGGGTTCCCCTAACATGCTTCACACAGCATAACATCACAATTGCAACCATAAAGCATACTTTCACCCAAAAGGCATATCATGCAAAAACACATACATTATCCACACAAAAAATCCCAAAGATACGAGAACCTAGCTCTGATACCACCAAATGTAACCCCCTTAGCTCGGCCTAGACTGTTGACCCGAACTACGAAGATTACACGGGGAAAACCAAAGTCAACCCGGAAGTCAACCTTGATTAACGACTTTTTTTTTCTTTTTAGTCTTGTCTAGATGCACGTTAACCCTAAGTGAGTACTCATGAAACATATAGGTGAAAGACACAGCGATCGAACAACAAGAGAGACTCGATTGCACTTATTACAAGATTAGGGACCAAAACATAATTTCTGAAATTAGAAGGTTGTAATTGCCTTTTAAGTTATCAATATGAAATTAGTCATATTACATGCTTCCCTGTCAAATTTCACATTAATTGGACATCTCGAACTCCTACAATTGCAAAAACTTTCGGGACTAAAACGTAAAGCTCGCAAACTTCAGCATCATTCAAATTTGGTGCCTAACGGTCACCTGTTCCGAAACACTCAGAACCCGTATCGAACGCAGGGCATCACTCACCCGTTTCGATACTGGTTCCGAAACACGGCTTTCCAGTAGCCAAATCGTTTCGAAACGCCAGTGGGTGTTCCGATACGGTTTGCCCAGAAGCTGCAGATTTTGCTGGTTTTTCATACATAAATCCACTCAAACATATTCTAATGACTTCCTAACCATGCCAACAAGTCATCATACATATAAGAAGCATGTTTGTAACTCCTAAACACATTCCTAGCATCAAACATGGAATTTCACATATCTATAGGCATGCTTCCTATTATCCAAACCAATCAATCAACCAATCTCCAAAACAAGTATCAAAAGGCCAATTACAAGTTCAAACCATCAAAAGCAACATGCCACAACCTAGGGAGTTCAACACATCTCCCAAAACACATCTTAGGTTCTCATTGCCAAATTACCAAAACTAATAGTGTATGAAAACATCACCATACATGAGCTTGGTTTCCCTTGGACACTCTAGCCTCCTTGTTGCCCTCAAACACTTCAATTGTCTGCATTATTGGTACAAAAGAGAGAGCGTAAGCACAATAGCTTAGTGAGGTATGCTCTAAATAAACCAACACAATAATGCATTTCTAGAAAACATTTAAACAAAGCTTAAAACCATAAGCCCATCTCTTTTCATGCAACTTTGCATACTTTACAAGCATCTCATGCTTCAACACATTCAATATAACATATTGGCTTCCAAGTGATAGTTCATAACCACTTACAATCCAAAAACACAATCGGATACGCGGATTACAAGCGTTGTCCCACACGCTTCATACACACTACCGAACAACATAAGGTGGAGTTTAACGGTACAATCACAACCCCTCAACACCCGTGATGGAGTTTAACGGTACAATCACAACCCCTCAACATCACTCATCGGTAGTTGTATAATTCCACTAACGAGTGCAAGGGACACAAGATCCACACACGGGCTTTTAACCACCGTTGTGATCTTACCTCACTCGTTAGGGTACTTGGATGGAGTGTATGGTACAATCACAACCCCTCAACATCCAAGGTGACTTTATTCACGGTGCACCCAATCCTATAGCCGGCTAACTATATCCGATTCAAGTACTTTCAAACCGTTACATCACTTGCCAATATACCATATATAACATCAACAATTCACTGTTTTAAAGCATTAAACAAAGCCATTTAACATCATGCATCACTATGCATCAAAACCATATTAATAATATGTCAAACCAAGGATCTCTTACCTTGAGCATCCTTCAACACATGGCTTTCAAAACCAGCATTAACCATGCTAAAACATGCTTTCAAAACAGAATTTAAACATGCACAATATAACCAATGCATCAAACCACTTCATGGCACATCCGAGGGAGTTTTTCCGGAAACTTACTCTTGTGCTTAGCTAAGTTGTTTAAACTTAAACTAAGCTCCCAAAACCTTCAATTAATCGTTTCAAAGCTGGAAACCAAACTCCACTCACCAATTACGTTTCGCTTGCTTGCCGAAACGCCAATTAAGCTTCCAAATCATCTCTAAAGGTGTCCGAAGATGTCTCCCATGTTTTAAACACATCAAAGTAGAGGATTAATGCATCATCATGCATTATAATCTTCAGCCATCACACCTAAACTCGCTGCTCTACTTAAAACCAACATTTTGGCTACCAAACACAACCGAAATCACCTCCAAACTCTTCCAAAACTTAACCCAGCCAAGATCCACCACTTCTAACCACTTCTAAACATAAAATAACATCCAAATTAAGCCTAAACTCGTCCTTATACCTCCAGCTATAACAGAACACCCAAAACACCTCAAAAACCACCATTTTCATAAGCAAAAACTTAGGAAATACAACCTATTCGGGATTGCATTGATAAAACCTCATTCCTAACATCATTAGACATCCAAAATACATTAAAGAACCATCTCAAACAGAGCCCAATCAAAACTCAACGAAATTCTTCAAGATTTCTTCCAAATCTTGAGTTTTAAGCCAAAATCAAGTCTCTAACATTAAAACCATTTATAAAACTTAAATTAAGGATTGACAACTTGGGAATTTTAGTAAAGAACTGAGTATTTATAGGAGAAGAACAATCTTACCTCTAAATGGTGATTTCTCCTTGATTTGAGCCAATTTCCTTGAAAATTCAATGAGGAAATCAAAAGGATTTGATGCAAGATTGTTTAGGAATTAATTGATGATAGAAATCTCATCAATTGAAGTGAAGATCAATGCAAAAGTTGCTGGAGAAAAGTGTTTGGATGATGGAATTTTGAGAGAAAGAAATGAGAAAATTTTAGGAAAAGGTAGTTATGAAATTTCAAAAAGTAGTTTCCTTTTTCTTTTAATTAATTAAAACATTAATTAAATCACCTAAATTAAGGAAAAATCTGGAGAAATCATTTTTGGGTAAATTAACTCCTTAAAGATTCAAAGTTTCAATCCTTACAAAACAGTCACCACTAAACTTTTCAAAAATCGCATTTTAGTCAATACACCAAAATGTAGTATTTCCAAACCTTATTTTGTAAAATTGATTTCACCACTCTATTATATATATTCAAAGAGAATTTTTAGATATTTTTCTATATTTTTAAAGCATCCCGAACTAGGCTTTCCATAAAACCTCTTTTTATATTCGAACCAAAAATAAGACCGGTCCGGTTCAGACCCTAAACTTCTAAGCCTAAAATTGGGGTGTTACAGTTCCTATGGTAGATTGATTACTAGGCCTATCAACTAATGTCCAAACGTTACTTCTCACAAATTGATTTAACTCTTCTTGCATAACCATAATCCAAAAATCATCTTTCAATGCTTCTTTTATATTCTTAGGCTCTATGCGTGAGATAAATGCAACATGATTCATTAATCAAAGAGAAGATCGAGTGGTTACCCCCTTAGATGGATCACCTAAGATTTCACCATCTTTGACATAGTTGAACTCCCTTGGGTAGCTCACTTCCTTTTCCTCAAGAGCCAAGTCCTTCAAGGCTTCAAGAGGTGGATCTTGTGTGTCCTCTTCTTTTGTTGTTGGAATCTCATCCTCCTTTGAAGTTTGTCCTTCATCAAAGGCATTTATGATTCCTACATCATCATCATCACAAGAATCCTTCCTTGGAAGGAGGTTATCATCGAATACAACATGAATAGATTCTTCTACTACTAAAGTTCTCTTGTTAAATACTCGATAGGCTTTAGAGGTTAAAGAGTATCCTATGAAAATAGCTTCATCACTTTTTGCATCAAATTTACCTAAGTTGTCTTTTCCATTATTTAAAACAAAACACTTGCAACCAAAAGGATGAAAATAGCTAATGTTAGGCTTTTTAGATTTTAAAATCTCATAAGGTGTTTTCTTTAAAATTGACTTAATCATTACTCGATTAACAATATAGCAAGCGGTGTTTGTGGCTTCCGCCCAAAAATATTTAGGTAAATTATTTTCACAAAGCATGGTTCTAGCCATTTCTTGTAAAGTTCTATTTTTGCTCTCAACTACTCCATTTTGTTGAGGAGTTCGAGGAGCCGAAAAATTGTGGCTAATACCATTTTCATTCAAAAAATCTTCAAACCCTAAATTTTGAAACTCGGTTCCATGATCACTTCTAATATGTGAAATTCTAAGTTCAAGATCATTTTGGGTTAGTTTTGAAAATGTGATGAATTTTTCTAAAGCCTCATCTTTAGTACTTAAAAATAGAACCCAAGTAAATCTAGAAAAATCATCAACAAGTACAAATGCATAAGATTTACCACCCAAGCTCATAGTTCTAATTGGCCCAAATAAATCCATATGGATAAGTTGTAAACATCTACTTGTAGAAACATCATTAATGGATTTAAAGGAAGACTTATGTTGTTTACCCTTAGAGCATGCATCACAAATTTTATCGTTTGAGAATTTAATCTTGGGTAAACCTCTAACTAGATCAAGGGAAACTAGTTTTTCTAAAACACTAATGCTGGCATGTCCTAGTTTCCTATGCCACAACCATGCATCATTTTCATTTTGTGCTACTAAGCATGCATGGGATGTATGTATGTCATCTAGATGCACCATGTATATGTTCCCTATGCGATGACCTATGAGCATAATATTATTAGATTTAATGTCAACAATTTTGCATCCATTTTTATCAAATAAAACATTAAATCCTTTATCACACAATTGACTTGTGCTCAATAAGTTATGTTTAAGACCATCGACATACAAGACATTTTCAATGAGAATAGTAGAGTGATTACCTATGGAGCCAATACCTTTAATGTGGCCTTTGGAGTTGTCACCAAATGTCACCACTCCTCCACTTTTTGGCTTTAGATCCGTGAATCTACTCTTGTCTCCGGTCATATGCCTTGAGCATCCACTATCAAGGTACCATGAGTTTTGACTTTGTGCTTTGGCCTTGTAGCAATGCTCCTCCTACAAACAAAGATATTAAGCTTTTGTTTTTGGTACCCAAATCATTTTGGGTCCATGAGTGTTAGCTCCCAAAACCTTGGTTCCCTTAGGAATCCAAGATTACATAGCAATAATGTTATTAGATTTTACAAGTTCCTTAGGAACCCATACACTTCTAATTCTTTTAGTTCTACTATGTCTAGGAAAGCTACCTTGTTTGTAGTAGTTAGTCTTTTTCTTAGGTTGGTTTGATTTTGAAGATTCACCTATTTCATGCTTGACACTACCAAAATTTTTAAAAGACTCTTTGAGATTATTTAGCTCATCTAACACCTTTTGGTGTTCACTATTACATTGAGATAAAAGATTATTAAGGTCAACATTTTCAACTTGAAAAAATTTTAGTTCATCTTTCAACCCTAATATCTTTTTCTCAAATTTTAAATTAGCTTGAGAGAGTGAGTCATTTTTATCATTTAGTTCCAAAATGATTTTCTTATTCCTAATGACCGACTCCTTATATTTCTCAACTAATTCATCATAGACCTCTTGTAGCTCATCATATGCATCATTTAATTCATCATATGTAAAATCTAAAGATGATGAGTTAGAGGTTACCATGGAGGAATCTTCCTCAAGTGCCATGAGGCAAAGGTTGGCCACTTCTTGTTCGTCATCCTCGGATGACTCCTCACCACTCCAAGTAGCAAGCTTGGCTTTGAGCTTCTTCTTCTTCTCAAAGCCCTTCTTTTTGAGTTGAGGGCACTCCGAACGTATGTGGCCGGGTTTATTGCACTCAAAGCAAATGATTTGATCAGTTGCTTCTTCTTTGTTCTTGCCTTTGAAGTCCATCTTCCTTTGAATTTTTCTTCCCCGGTTGGACCTCATAAAACGTGAGAATCGTTTGGCTATCATAGCCAATTCTTCTAGCTCATCCTCTTCACTGGAAGAGCTCTCCTCAAGTATTGAAGCTTTGAGAGCTATTCCCATCTTCTTCTTCTTTTCTACCTCTAGCTTTTCTACTCTCTACTCTTCTTTCTTCTTCTCTTCTTCCCTTCCTTGCTTCATAATCTCATGAGTAAGGAGAGAACCCACTAGCTCATCAAGCTTTAAAGTCTTCACATTTTTAGCTTCTATGATGGCGGTTCTCTTCCCATCCCAAGATTCGGGAAGTGAATAGAGTAGCTCCCGGACAAGCTTGTCTTCCGGTATTGTCTCTCCAAATCCTTTGAGACCATTGACTATGGTGGAGAAACGATCAAACATCTTGGACACCGTCTCATCGGGCTCCATCTTGAAATTTTCATAACTAAGATTGAGAATTCCAATCTTAGTTTCCTTGACATCATTGGTTCCCTCATAGGTAGTCTCAAGAGTGTCCCACACTTCTTTGGCACTCTCAATGGATGATACTTTGGAGTAGATGTCCGGTCCGAATGAACAAAAGAGCATGTGGAGAGCTTTGTCATTTATTTGAATCTTTCTCCTTTCTTCTTCACTCATCTCCACCTTTTTCTTCAAAACCATCTTCCCTTCACTATCTTGCTTTAATGGAATGTATGGGCCATCTTCAATTACATCTCAAACTAAGTAGTCATTGGACTTGATGAAGAGGCGCATTCTATTCTTCCAAAACGGATAGTTGTCACCATTGAAGAATGGAGGTTTTGTAGTGGATTGAGACTCATACATGCCCGAACCGGAGGTAGAAGCCATCTCTTGATTTTTGGATGATCACACTCTTCCTAGGAACTCCTCTTGTGGTTGTTAATCCTCAAAGAGGTAGGCTCTGATACCAATTGTTGAGTGGATCGAATGATCAAAATGAACCAAGAGGGGGGTGAATTGGATTTTTAAAGGTTTAGGTGGTGGAAATTGCAAATTAAAAAGATAGACAATGAATTTTAGAGTGGTTCAAGTTCCAAATGAACTCTACATCCACTACCTTAGCTTCACTAAGGATTTGCAACAATTCCACTAATTGCTCTTCCCCTTTTCTAGGCTAAGGAGGTAACCCTTACAATTTTCGGTTAAATTTTCTACCCAAAATTTAACCCAATCCTCACACAAATAGAACAAAGATTTTGTTGGCTAAGAAAGTATCTCTCAATACAAATTGTAGCCCAATTACAAGCACTCAATCCAATTGAAATGATAAGAATGAAAAATACAATTGGGGTTTCTAGACAATAATTGGATTTAGGCACTAATGCTTGAATTTGATGTTTGGATGTTTGCTTTTGGATCAATAGTTGTTGCTGGAGCTTTTAGAGGTCCCTTTTATACATTCTCATTGATTTCTAGCTGTTGTGGTTGTTGCATTCATCAATAGAGCCGTTGGGGGTGTTATCTCACCTTCATAAATGCAGTCTGCAACCAACCGTTTCGAAATGCCCGACCCTGTTTCGAAACAGACCAAAATAGAAAAAGCCGTTGGGGTGCATTAAAGAGCCCGTATCGAAACGGTCTAACATGTTTCGATACGCTAAGAGCCGTTTTGAAACTTGTTTCGAAAAACTTTTGCCATTGTCAAGGGTCGTATCGAAACGGTTTGAAATCGTTTCGATACGCCTTAACGGTTTGTTAAAAATCAGTTAAAAACTTACAACGGTCATATTTTTCAAATCAAATGAAGAACCGTTTCGAAACACTAAATGTCGTTTCGATACAGTTTCTCTATATTCTAAAGCCGTTTCGATACTTGTTTCGAAACACGGGTTGGCAGTGTTGAAATCGTTTCGATACCCGTTTCGAAACATGGGTTGACAGTTTCAAAACTGTTTCGAAACGCCTTAGGTCGTTTCGAAATAGGGACTCGAAAATCACTGTTTTGGCTTTAAGAACACTTAGAAAATATTTGGAAAACTTAGTTTTTAACTTAGGCATATTCTTTAAATCATATAGGGATGTTTGAAGACTTAAAAATTCGTTTTCACATTTCCAATTTAGTCGTTAGGTTCTTTAGTTATATCAAAATTAAAATATAGGTTTCACAAGTTGTTCTATTGAGTATTGTGACTTGTCAACTAATCCAATCTTTTATATATATAGATGTCTAACCCTGTTAAGAATTTTGATAGCTTGAAACAAGAAATAGAGAATCCTCCTTGTAACTTTTGTCGACGTAAGCACCCTGAAAAGCAGTGTTGTAAGGAATCTATAGCTTGTTTCCTATGTAATAAAAAGGGACACTTCCTCCACAATTGTCCAAAGAACCCTCACCATTTCAAGTCTACTCGATTTGTTAATGCCAAAAGAGATTGGCCAATATGATTTGGAAGGACGAATCCTTCGACATCTGAAGAGTCTGAGCCTGAAGAATGTGATGATGATCAACATATTAATTCAGGTAAGAATTCGAGGATGAATTCTTTTTAAAAGGGGGGAAGAGTTGTAACACCCTGAAAACCGGTCTACCCGGGATTGGATTCCGATGACCGGAGTATTGGTAATAAAATATCGAAATAGCGACTCTTCGCTATAGATCATATTGTTATATTGTTACAAGACCTTAAGTAAATCAAGTCCTTAGTTAAGATTGCTTTGAGAAGGCTTAAATCAGTGTTTTTAAGTTAGGCGTTTCGATACAATTAGACCCGTATCGAAACGACCTCTACAAGATGTTTTGAAATGTTTTTAGGCGTTCTGATACAATTCCAACGGTAATAACTAACTTTTGGACTTTTTCTTGATCGTTCTGATACGGTTCCTCCAGTTTCGAAACGGGTCTCCTGTTTCGAATAAGTTTAAAGGATAAATTGAAAAGAAAATATTAAATGATGACTCACCTAGTCTCTTTCCATCCTCCACGTGAATTTTAGTCAAAAGAGATGACTTATAGTCATCTATATGTCTATCCTTGGTAAGGATAAGTGATAGCTAAATAATATTATAAGCTTACCTTAGTTGGGAGGAAAGCCTCCAATTGGTTACATGGGAGATGGGTAATGATGAAAATAATATTTCCCTTAAAATAAATAGATCAGAAGAAAGCTCTCATCTTTTTAGAGTTCACCGAGACAAACCTCCATCTTTTGTTCTTGATAATAATCAAACACCTCCATTGTTGTCTTCTTCACCAAGCTCAAGCATACACCTCTCTATTAGTGAACCTTAAGCTTAGGCTTTCCTTGATTTAAGAACATCAAGTTATAGTTATCGATCGGGTAAGTGAAAGCCCTAAGTTAATCATTGATTCTCTTGATTATTAGATGATCAATTTCAAGCTTTAAAGATAAGCTTTGTCTATAGTTAATAGCTATTCAAGTATCGATATTGTTATATTGATCCTAACGAATCCTTATTGCTTTTCCTAGCTCAAGAAGTGGAAAAGATTAATCCATCATCTCCATCGAAAGTTGGGAATAAAGGAATCGCCATTTGAGAGCTTTAGGAGCTTCAGATATTGAGGTGAGTGTAGTCGGAGTCTCGAGAGTGGCTAGGTGCCATCTCGAATCATTGATTATTGATTTACTAACCATTTATTTTAAGTGCTTTACATGAAGCATTATTGTAAGACATGTTGGTAAGTTGTGGTAAGTATTGCATCGATTCATTGTCCATGGTATTGCTATCATTATCATGAAAATCATTGAAGCATTGACACGTGAGAATCATTGACATGAATTATTTTTATTGTTTATTGACATGGAAATCATGATTAATGAGTTATTGATATGATACTATTGATATTGATGTGGAAATATTGTTAATGAATCATGGATATTGAACCATGGATTATTGGACCTTGGATTCGAAGTATTGGATACAATTGGCATGTCATAGAATTCATGAGCTCAGTGGTACAGAGATTATACGGTGTAATGGAGGGATGTGACGTGTATTGGTCAAAAATGGTGTAGTGGAGGATATTGGACCATATTTGTTCATTGTGGTATAATGGTGGAATTCGTGTATCCAAATACGGTTGAAATCGATCCAAGGGAGACTATTGATTATTGATGTTGCCATTGATGAAATGATTATTGATATTGCATTGTCATGTGATTAAGTTATTGTTATTGATGAATTGATTGTTGATGCTATGATTCAACATGATTAAAGAATATGCTATGATCATGGTATAGCTAATGTTATGTTTGTCACCAAATCATGAAAGTATACTAAGTGCATTATTGTTATTGACTACCTCACTAGGCAAAGTATGCCTAATGCATTTCATTGCATCCATTTCAGGTTAGACAAGTTTTGGATCGAGATCGTAGAAGTTGAAGCGTTGCACAAGTCACAATTGTAACCCCCTTAACCCGGCCTAGACGGTTGACCCGAATTAAGAAAGTCACACGGGGAAAACCAAAGTCAACCTGAAAGTCAACCTTGATTAACGACCTTTTTTTTTTCTTTTTACTCTTGTCTAGATGCAAATTAAACCTTAGATATGATCATACATCAGCATACTCAAAGATCATAAACATCAGAGATCAAACAGGGACCCAATTGAACAAATTACAACTTTAGGGACCAAATTGTAAATTCTGATAAATATGAGGACTTAACCCAAATTAAAGTTACCAACTTGTAATTAGTCAGGTTTCATGCTTCACTGTGAAATTTCAGCTCAAACGGACTTCTTGAACTCATGCAATTGCACAAACAAGATTCAGGACCAAAATGCAAACAATGCAAAACATTTAACTACCAATGTCTGCCCCCAACGGTCGCCCGTTCCGGAACAGGCAGAACCCGTTTCGGAACACGGGCTGGCAGTAGCCAAACCGTTTCGGAACGGTCTCTCCCGTTTCGGACGCCTGGGCTTGTTTAAGGCACCTGTTCCGAAACGGGTGGCACTGTTCCGAAACACCCTGCACAGATTGCCCAAAAATGCATTCTTAAACATGCAATTAAACATCCAATCATGCTCCAATTGCCACCAAACTTTACCAGCATGCAATTCAACATATATAAGACATACTTGCATCAACAATTCATCAAAACATCATCATATACGAAAAGCCCCAAATCTATAGGCATGCTTCCTACACAAGCAAGCCACACAAGCATAAACTTCCAATTCAAGCATAAAAAGGCCAAGCACTAAAACCAGCATTCTCATCAACATTCAACATACTTAGGGAGTTCAAAACCTCTCCCAAAACATACACATAGGTCCCCCATTGCCAAATTACCAAAAGCTAAAAATGTACTTAAGAAACCTTCCATACTTTGAGCTCTACTTTCACTTGAATGCTTGCCCTTCTTGCTGCCCTCAAAGTACTCTAATGTTCTGCATTATTGAATTAAGAAAACGAAAGAGAGCGTAAGCAAAAGCTTAGTGAGGAAAGCTCAATAAAACCATTCAATAATGCATTTATAAAACATTTATAAATCATGCTTCAAATCAACATTTGCACATGCTCAAAAGCATACTTTAAACAAGCATCTCATGCTTCATATCATAACATGTCATATTGGCCACAAGGGATAAGTTCCATTTCTTTAAAAATAAGTTCATCAACTTTCACCCCAAGGACTTTTAAACACCTTGGCCCCAAGGACTTTTAAACACCTTGGTCATGATCTTTTAAACACCATGAAAGAGGACCACACAAGGACTTTTAACCACCTTTGTGTCCACATCAAGTTTCACCCCAAGGACTTTTAAACACCTTGGCCCCAAGGACTTTTAAACACCTTGGCCCCATGGACTTTTAAACACCATGGCCCCATGGACTTTTAAACACCATGGCCCCATGGACTTTTAAACAACATGGAAAGGATCACACAAGGACTTTTAACCACCTTTGTGTCCGTAGCAAGAATCATCCAAGGACTTTTAACCACCTTGATGTTCTTAAGTAAACAAGGCTCACTCAAGGACTTTTAACCACCTTAGTGACCTTAACCTTTTCAAAACATCACTTGCCAATATACATCATTATCATCAATTTATCCACTGTTTTAAAGCATTAAACCAAGCCATATTCATCATGCATTTAAAAGCATCAAACCACATTTTATCAATGTACAAAAACAAGGAACTCTTACCTTGAGCTTCCTTCAACCTATGGATTACAAAAACAGCATTAACCATGCTAAATCATGCTTTCAAAACAGAGTTTAAAACATGCAATAAACCACATTGCTCAACAATCAAATCATGGCCACCACTAGAGAGTATTTCCGAAAACTTACACTTGAGCTTAGCAAAGTTGTTTAGACTTAAACTAAGCTCCCAAGACATTGGTTTCAAAGCTGAAAACCCAATTTCACTCACCGATTCCACCTCGCCTCTTGCCGAAGCACCAAATCAAGCTTCCGGATCAACAACTCTTGGATCCAAAAATGCCTCCCCTGTTTTAACACATCAAAGCAGAGGATTAATGCATCATCATGCATTAATTGCTTCAATGAAAGCACCTAAACTCGCTGCTCTCATCCACACTCCATTTTCGGCTACCAAACACAACCGAAAATGCATCCAAACCACTTCTCAACAAAGCCCAGCCATAAGCCATCAAAACCTAACATCCTTTAACATCATTTAACATCTAAAAAGAGCCTAATAACATCCTTATACCTCCAGCAACATCAGATCCACAAGATCACCTCAAAAACAAACAAGAATCACAAGCTAAACTTAGGAAACTCAACCTATCCGGGATTGCATTGATCAAAACTCAATTCCTTATCAATTTAGTGTTCAATTAACATCAAAAACACATCTCAAATCACAGATTAATCAGATCAAACGAAAATCACCAAAAATCACCAAATCTTGCATTATAAGCCAAGATCCAATTCACAACTCAAAAGCCTTTAATAAAACATCAATTAAGGATTGAAAACTTAGGAATTTCAGTAAAGAACTGATAGTTTAGAGGAGAAGGACGTTCTTACCTCCAAACTTGAGTTTCTCCTCTTTTTGGAATCAAAAACCTTGATGAATCAAGTAGCAAATGATGAGGTTTTGTAGATATGTTGATTAGGAATCAAAAGAGAGTTGAAAGGAGAGATTTAGGTGAGAAAATCAGAAACAATTCTCTGGAATGAAGGTGTTTGGGTTGAGAGAAAATGAGAGAAAGAAAATTGGAAAGTTAGTTAACAAAATAGCCAAAATGGCTTTCCCTCCTCTTTTGACATATTTTAAAATCAGAATAAATCTCAAAATATCTTAGAAAAATCTGGAGAAACTACTTTTGGATTAATAGCTCCTTAAAGATTCAAAGTTTCAACCCTTTATAAAACAGTCACCAAACTTTCAAAAATTACATTTTGGTCACTAGCCAAAATGTCACCCTTCCAAAACTCTTTTTCCAAAATTGATTTCACAGTTCACTTAATTATATTAAAAGATGATTTTAGAACATTTTTCCATATTTTTAATGCAACCCGAACTAGGCTTTCCTAATTTCGCCTCTTTAGATTCGAACAGCACTTTGACCAAACCGGTCAACGCTCAAAACTCCTAAGCCCAAAACCGGGGCGTTACAACTCTCCCCCCCCCCCCCCTTAATAAATTTCGTCCTCGAAATTTACCTGAAGGAAAAAGATAAGGAAACTGCTTCAGCATGTCTTCCTTCCGCTCCCACGTGGCTTCCTCAACACCTTGATGCTTCCACAGCACCTTTACCAACTCAATGGTCTTGCCACGAAGAACCTTGCTATCCGAATCCAGAACCTTCACCGGTTCCTCATCATAAGTCAAATCCGGATTCAATTCCACCTCCTCTACAGGCATCACATGCGAAGGATCAGATCTATACTTCCGGAGCATAGAAACATGGAACACATCATGAATCTTCTCCAACTCCTGAGGTAACCTCAACCGATACGCAACAGGACCCACACGCTCAATCACCTCATATGGTCCAATGTACCTAGGGCTCAACTTACCCTTCCGGCCAAACCTCATCACCTTCTTCCAAGGTGAAACCTTCAAGAACACACGGTCACCCACCGCATACTCTATCTCCTTACGCTTCAAATCCGCGTAAGACTTTTGCCGATCAGAGGCAGCCTTCATCCGCTCACAGATAAGCTTCACCTTCTCAGTGGTCCCTTTCAACAAAGCCGGCATCGAAACCAACTTTTGACCAGTTTCAGCCCAACAAAGAGGAGTCCTACACTTCCTCCCGTACAAAGCCTCATAAGGTGCCATCTGTATACTCGCCTGATAACTATTGTTATAAGCGAACTCAACCAAAGGCAGATGCTTCTCCCAAGAACCTTGGAACTCAATCACACAGCACCTCAACATATCCTCCAAAATCTGGATAACTCTCTCCGACTGACCATCCGACTGAGGATGATAGGATGTACTGAAATGCAATCTTGTACCCAGAGCTTGATGCAAACACTGCCAGAAACGCGACGTGAACCTCGGATCCCTATCCGACACAATCGACTTAGGCACACCATGCAGCCGCACAATCTCAGCAATGTACAACTCTGCCAGCTTATCCAAAGAAAACGTAGTATGCACAGGCAAGAAATGCGCACACTTCGTCAGGCGATCCACAATCACCCAAACAGAATTCTTCTTCGATGGAGACAAAGGTAAACCAGAAACAAAATCCATGGTAACCCTCTCCAACTTCCATTCAGGGATTTTCAACGGTTGCAACAACCCAGAAGGAACCTGATGTTCAGCCTTAACTCGCTGACACACCATACACTTGCTCACAAACTCTGCAACATCCTTCTTCAAACCCACCCAATAGTACTCATCACGAAGATCACGGTACATCTTAGTACTACCAGGATGCATAGCAAAAGGACTACTATGACCTTCAGTCAGAATAGCACGCCTCAACTCAGCATCATTGGGCACTACTATCCGACTCCCAAAACACAACACCCCATCATCATTAAAGCAGAAATCCGAAGGTCTACCCTCCGCGATATCTTGAACATGAGACACCAAGGAATCATCCAGCAACTGCTTATCCTTGATCAGCTGAACCAACGATGGTTTCACCTGCAACTCAGCAACAAGACCACCATCTCGCGATATGCTCAAGCTAGCAAACATAGCCCTCAGTTCAACAGCTACCTTCCTACTCAAGGCATCCGCAACAACATTAGCCTTTCCAGGATGGTACTCAATCGTCAGATCATAATCCTTGAGCAACTCCAACCAACGCCGCTGCCTAAGATTCAACTCCTTCTGTGACATCAGATACCTCAAACTCTTGTGATCCTTGTACACCGTACACTTCTCACCATACAGATAATGCCTCCAGATCTTCAGAGCAAAAACCACTGCAGCCAGCTCAATATCATGCGTAGGATAATTGCGCTCATGCACTTTCAACTGCCGCGATGCATAAGCTACCACCTTACCCTCTTGCATCAGCACACACCCCAAACCAACATAGGATGCATCACTATAGACCACAAACTCTTTCCCTGATTCAGGCTGAACCAAGATAGGAGCTTACGTCAAAGCCACCTTCAGCTTCACAAAAGCCTGCTGTCTCGCTTCCGTCCACTCATACTTAACATCTTTTTGCAACAGCTTCGTCAAAGGAGCAGCAATCTTGGAAAAACCATCCACAAACCTTCGGTAGTATCCCGCCAAACCAAGGAAACTACGGACCTCATGAACAGACTTAGGAACTTTCCAGTTCATCACCGCCTCGATCTTCTGAGGATCAACACGAATCCCCTCAGCTGAGACCACATGCCCAAGAAACACCACCTCCTTAAGCCAGAACTCACACTTGCTCAGCTTAGCATAAAGCTGATTCTCCAACAAAGCTTGCAGCACAGTCCTCAAATGCTCTTCATGCTCCTCCTCAGTACGCGAGTACACAAGGATATCATCAATGAACACCACAACGAACTTGTCCAGGTATTCATGAAACACACGGTTTATCATGTCCATAAAAGCAGCAGGAGCATTTGTCAAACCAAACGGCATTACAAGGAACTCATAATGCCCATACCTTGTCCTGAAGGCCGTCTTAGGCACATCCACATCCTTCACCTTCAACTGGTAATACCCTGACCTCAAGTCAATCTTAGAGAACACAGCAGCTCCCCGAAATTGATCAAAGAGATCATCAATCCTCGACAAAGGATACCGATTCTTGATAGTCAACTTGTTCAGCTGACGGTAATCAATGCACATCCTCATAGTGCCATCTTTCTTCTTCACAAACAAGACCGGTGCTCCCCAAGGTGACACACTCGGCCGGATGAAACCACGATCAAGCAGCTCTTGCAACTGCGTCTTCAGCTCCTTCAACTCCTTAGGTGCCATTCTATAGGGAGTAATGGACACAGGAGTTGTATTCTCATACAGCTCAATTCCAAACTCCACCTCGCGATTAGGAGGTAAACCAGGCAACTCCTCAGGAAAACACCAGGAAACTCCTTCACAACTCTGATATCTTGCACCCTCAACTCCTTAGAACTAGGGTTCATCACAAAAGCTAGATAAGCCTCGCAACCTTGCCTCAGCATCCTGCTCGCCTCCAAGGTAGACACCACATTGGCAAGAAACTTCACATTCTCACCAACCACAACCACTTCATAATCATCCGCAAGCTTAAGCGAAACACGCTTATTTTCACAATCCACAACAGCACGATGCTCAGCAAGCCAATCCATACCAAGGATCACATCAAAACCATAAAAGGGCAACTCCATAAGATCAACATGAAAAACATGTTCTTGAACAACCAAGGGACACCTTCTATAAAGCTTTCGAGTCACAACAGTTTCACCAAAAGAACTAGTGACACGAACACCAACATCCAAAGACTCAACAGGCAAACCAAGCAATTCAGCATGCTCACGCAAAATGTATGAATGCGTAGATCCAGAATCAATCAAAGAAAGCAATGACAAGGATTGCAAAGTAAAGGTACCTGCAATCACATCTGCATCATTCCTCCCTTCACGCTGAGCATACACCCTCGCTTGGCCTCCACCTTCAGGCTGAATAGCCACAACATGGGCCACTCCACGACCACCTTCCTCACGCCTCTGAAAATTACCACGGCCGCGCCCACGACCTCTCTGTGGTGCAGCTACAACAGGAGCACGCATCTGATCACCAGCCAACCTAGGACAATCTCGCCTCAAGTGGTCTACGGAACCACAATTCCAGCATCCATTACCAGCTGCCGCAACAGGAGCTTGCACCTCTCTCACAGCACGAGGACAGTCACGCTTCATGTGACCACGTGAACCACAGATCCAACAAGCACTAGGGTCAGCTCTAGCATTACCTCCTCTAGCAGGTGCACCACCACCTCTCTTAGCTGCGGACTGATACTTCTGATCACGTCCCCTCTTGTTCCGTCCACCTCCGGAACTATACTCAGCAGCTCTCTTACCAGAACTTGCTCCAGCACCTTTCGCAGATAAACCCAAGTTCATCTCTATGTCCTTGGCTCGGCCTACCAACACATCAAAATCATCATATTCGGTGGCCAGCACATACATCTTCACCTCTGTTACAAGACCATAACGAAACCTTTCGCACCTCTCCCGTTCATCAGGAATAAGCTCAGGTGCATACTGACTGAGTCGCACAAACTGCACCTCATACTCAGCCACACTCATGCTCCCTTGGGTAAGAGATATGAATTCACGTTTCTTCTCATCAAGATATCTCACACCAAGATATCTCCGCTTGAACACATTCTGAAAGAATGTCCAAGTCACATCAGCTTCAACCATCCCAGCTATGGTGGTCGTCCACCACGTATACGCATCGTCCTGCAGCAAGGACACAACACAACCAAACTTTTGCACATCCGTGCAACTCATCTGTCCCAAGATTCGCTTGGTACTCTCTATCCAAGCTTCAGAACTCTCAGCTGACATACCCCTGAACTCAGTCCCACCAAGACTGCGCAGACGCTCCAAAGGTAGTCTAACTCCAGCATCTCCCTGATGCCCATCTCCTTGAGCTCCAGCTACTGCTGCTCGAAAAGCACCCGCAATAGCTTGTACCAACATAGACATATCAGGCATAGCTTGCCCCTGACCGACCTCTGGTCCTGCAGCTCCAGCACCAGCTGCTGCAGCTCCAGCTCTTTCCCTCTCCGCACCACCACCACCAGGTGGAGGAGGAGGTAACACAGCACTACCCGCATTCTCTTCGTTCTCATTCCCATCCGAGGTCGTAGCTCTCACGCTACTTCTTAACTCCCTACGTGGTGCCATACTTTTACCATGCAATAACAATACAAATAAAACAAAGTCAGGCCCAGCAAGGTAAGCAATCCAAGTATTCAAGCTCAATTTCTTTCAAAATCAACATCATTTCTTTAGCTTTGATTTGGCAATGGGTACCCACATCATGCTACATCACAGCATACAACTCAATTGCATCCAAATCACAAGCCACTAAACATGCTTTCGAACAACAAGCACACAAGGCATACATACTTCCTTCATGCACACATTCATTCCCAATTACTCGAGAACTCAGCTCTGATACCACCAAATGTAACCCCCTTAACCCGGCCTAGACGGTTGACCCGAATTAAGAAAGTCACACGGGGAAAACCAAAGTCAACCCGAAAGTCAACCTTAATTAACGACCTTTTTTTTTTCTTTTTACTCTTGTCTAGATGCAAATTAAACCTTAGATATGATCATACATCAGCATACTCAAAGATCATAAACATCAGAGATCAAACAGGGACCCAATTGAACAAATTACAACTTTAGGGACCAAATTGTAAATTATGATAAATATGAGGACTTAACCCAAATTAAAGTTACCAACTTGTAATTAGTCAGGTTTCATGCTTCACTGTGAAATTTCAGCTCAAACGGACTTCTTGAACTCATGCAATTGCACAAACAAGATTCAGGACCAAAATGCAAACAATGCAAAACATTTAACTACCAATGTCAGCCCCCAACGGTCGCCCGTTCCGGAACAGGCAGAACCCGTTTCGGAACACGGGGCCGTTCCGCAACGCGTACCGGAACACGGGCTGGCAGTAGCCAAACCGTTTCGGAACGGTCTCTCCCGTTTCGGACGCCTGGGCTTGTTTAAGGCACCTGTTCCGAAACGGGTGGCACTGTTCCGAAACACCCTGCACAGATTGCCCAAAAATGCATTCTTAAACATGCAATTAAACATCCAATCATGCTCCAATTGCCACCAAACTTTACCAGCATGCAATTCAACATATATAAGACATACTTGCATCAACAATTCATCAAAACATCATCATATACGAAAAGCCTCAAATCTATAGGCATGCTTCCTACACAAGCAAGCCACACAAGCATAAACTTCCAATTCAAGCATATAAAGGCCAAGCACTAAAACCAGCATTCTCATCAACATTCAACATACTTAGGGAGTTCAAAACCTCTCCCAAAACATACACATAGGTCCCCCATTGCCAAATTACCAAAAGCTAAAAATGTACTTAAGAAACCTTCCATACTTTGAGCTCTACTTTCACTTGAATGCTTGCCCTTCTTGCTGCCCTCAAAGTACTCTAATGTTCTGCATTATTGAATTAAGAAAACGAAAGAGAGCGTAAGCAAAAGCTTAGTGAGGAAAGCTCAATAAAACCATTCAATAATGCATTTATAAAACATTTATAAATCATGCTTCAAATCAACATTTGCACATGCTCAAAATCATACTTTAAACAAGCATCTCATGCTTCATATCATAACATGTCACATTGGCCACAAGTGATAAGTTCCATTTCTTTAAAAACAAGTTCATCAACTTTCACCCCAAGGACTTTTAAACACCTTGGCCCCAAGGACTTTTAAACACCTTGGCCATGGACTTTTAAACACCATGAAAGAGGACCACACAAGGACTTTTAACCACCTTTGTGTCCACATCAAGTTTCACCCCAAGGACTTTTAAACACCTTGGCCCCAAGGACTTTTAAACACCTTGGCCCCATGGACTTTTAAACACCATGGCCCCATGGACTTTTAAACACCATGGCCCCATGGACTTTTAAACACCATGGAAAGGATCACACAAGGACTTTTAACCACCTTTGTGTCCGTAGCAAGAATCATCCAAGGACTTTTAACCACCTTGATGTTCTTAAGTAAACAAGGCTCACTCAAGGACTTTTAACCACCTTAGTGACCTTAACCTTTTCAAAACATCACTTGCCAATATACATCATTATCATCAATTTATCCACTGTTTTAAAGCATTAAACCAAGCCATATTCATCATGCATTTAAAAGCATCAAACCACATTTTATCAATGTACAAAAACAAGGAACTCTTACCTTGAGCTTCCTTCAACCTATGGCTTACAAAAACAGCATTAACCATGCTAAATCATGCTTTCAAAACAGAGTTTAAAACATGCAATAAACCACATTGCTCAACAATCAAATCATGGCCACCACTAGAGAGTATTTCCGAAAACTTACACTTGAGCTTAGCAAAGTTGTTTAGACTTAAACTAAGCTCCCAAGACATTGGTTTCAAAGCTGAAAACCCAATTTCACTCACCGATTCCACCTCGCCTCTTGCCGAAGCACCAAATCAAGCTTCCGGATCAACAACTCTTGGATCCAAAAATGCCTCCCCTGTTTTAACACATCAAAGCAGAGGATTAATGCATCATCATGCATTAATTGCTTCAATGAAAGCACCTAAACTCGCTGCTCTCATCCACACTCCATTTTCGAGTACCAAACACAACCGAAAATGCATCCAAACCACTTCTCAACAAAGCCCAGCCATAAGCCATCAAAACCTAACATCCTTTAACATCATTTAACATCTAAAAAGAGCCTAATAACATCCTTATACCTCCAGCAACATCAGATCCACAAGATCACCTCAAAAACAAACAAGAATCACAAGCTAAACTTAGGAAACTCAACCTATCCGGGATTGCATTGATCAAAACTTAATTCCTTATCAATTTAGTGTTCAATTAACATCAAAAACACATCTCAAATCACAGATTAATCAGATCAAACGAAAATCACCAAAAATCACCAAATCTTGCATTATAAGCCAAGATCCAATTCACAACTCAAAAGCCTTTAATAAAACATCAATTAAGGATTGAAAACTTAGGAATTTCAGTAAAGAACTGATAGTTTAGAGGAGAAGGACGTTCTTACCTCCAAACTTGAGTTTCTCCTCTTTTTGGAATCAAAAACCTTGATGAATCAAGTAGCAAATGATGAGGTTTTGTAGATATGTTGATTAGGAATCAAAAGAGAGTTGAAAGGAGAGATTTAGGTGAGAAAATCAGAAACAATTCTCTGGAATGAAGGTGTTTGGGTTGAGAGAAAATGAGAGAAAGAAAATTGGAAAGTTAGTTAACAAAATAGCCAAAATGGCTTTCCCTCCTCTTTTGACATATTTTAAAATCAGAATAAATCTCAAAATATCTTAGAAAAATCTGGAGAAACTACTTTTGGATTAATAGCTCCTTAAAGATTCAAAGTTTCAACCCTTTATAAAACAGTCACCAAACTTTCAAAAATTACATTTTGGTCACTAGCCAAAATGTCACCCTTCCAAAACTCTTTTTCCAAAATTGATTTCACAGTTCACTTAATTATATTAAAAGATGATTTTAGAACATTTTTCCATATTTTTAATGCAACCCGAACTAGGCTTTCCTAATTTCGCCTCTTTAGATTCGAACAGCACTTTGACCAAACCGGTCAACGCTCAAAACTCCTAAGCCCAAAACCGGGGCGTTACAACAATCAAGCTCTAAGTAATGTATATTGACCCTTTGAACTCCTAGTTGGTGGCAAGGTCTATGTATAAGTCTATTAAGTCTCTTTTGATGTGCCTACGTTGCGGTTGAGTGCTGAAAGTATGATATGTTAAAGTTGAGTCTCCTATGAAGCATGAAATGGCCCTAAATGCATGTTTTGGCACAAAAAGGTAAAAACTGGTAAACAAATTCGTGTAGCTCAAAAATATTGCATGGTAGTAGTTTATATCATTGAAATGTTGTGTGTAAAGTTTCGTTACAATTGGACATCATTCAAAAGGTCAAATTGAATAAAAACCAGCAAGAATTTGTCATTACAGGTCATACCGTATCGAAACGGGTGATGGCGTTTCGATACGAGTAAGCATAATTGAGCCTAGGGGTTAGGGCATTTCAAAACAGTTTAGGGTCGTTTCAAAACATTTTGTCTCTAGAAACCCTTGTTTTGATACAAGTTCATAGCGTATCGAAATAGGTCAAAGTCAAAGTCAAAGGCAGTCAACTCGTACCGATACAGGTCTCGCCGTATCAATACGGTCATAAAGAAAAAGTCAAAAAGGATGATCGTCGCCCACTTGTATTGAAACGGCTATAAGCGTTTCGATACATTGTTAATTAAAGAGGTTATAAGGCTTAATCTGAAAGTCTGCATTGTTTACATTTTGGTCACTGAGTTTTGCATGAGTAGATTGAATGGGTAAAGGATCACCATTATGCATGAAATTTTGCAGGCTAATCAATGTTGTACTGAATTTCTTTGTGGTATTTTTAATAGATCGGAGGATCTCTAGTTTGTAAGATTTACAGAATAGTCCCTAAAATTTGTAAAAGTTATAAATTGGTCCTAAATGGTTAAATGTGGTCCTTTATGATTGAATTGGAATAATGTGTATATTGGTAATGTTTTGTTTGTGTAATATTGATTAAGTATTGATATTAAGTGGAAATTTTATTGCACCGATCACCGCACTATTTACCGGTAACACGCTCCGACCCAGTTCTCGACCAGGCCGAGAAGGGGGTGTTACACCAGTAGCTTATCATCTTGCTCTTCCAAGTGAATTTTATAAAATTCACAATGTCTTTCACATCTCAATGCTTCGGAGATATCGATCAGATCCTTCTCACATCCTTAAACCACGAGATGTAGAATTGAATCCCGATTTATCATACGAGGAGGAGCCAATGAAGATACTTGATAAAGAAGTTAAAAGGCTATGAAACACGAATGTCTCTCTAGTGAAAGTCTTGTGCAGGAATCACAAAATAAAAGAAGTAACTTGGGTAAAAACATAGTCTTTGTAAATGATACAAGTAAATGAAGTATATATGTTAAAAGATTGTAAACTTGAAACATAGTCTTTGTATGCTTGAGTATGTGACATTGATAAGTTACTAGAAATGTAAGAAAAATGGTAATTAAACATGTTGGTTTAGAATCACCTTGTAATCACTAATTTTGTCCGGGCTATTCAGCCCTTAAGTATACTTAAAAAACATTGGGCTTTGGTCAGCCATGTTGGGCTTGGTTCAGCTCTGTTGGGCTTTGTTTAGCCATATCGGGCTTCACCTAACCATATTGGGCTTTGTCTATTTATATTAGGGCTTTGTCTATTTACTTAAAATACATGTTATTTTGGACTGTTAACCTTCTAATTACTGCATATTATATACTACCCATTTTATTAGTGTTCGTACCAATATTACTAGGTATCATCTCACTCACTTGCTTATTTATTACTAAAGGGGGTATATTTAATGCCGGTATTACATCGATTCAAATCAAATGAAAAAGAAGAGATAAGTACCGAATTACGCGTATGGGCATTTGGTAAATGTGGAATAAACCCAAATAAATAAATAAGTCTAAATAAATACGAAGCCCAAAGTGTTCTATTTAAATAAGTCTAAATAAATGAACAAAGCCCAAATTGTTTTGATAAAACAGTCCCAATAAATGTACAAGGCCCAGAGTCTAAACAAGCCCAAATGAATATACAAATCAGTTGTTTACAGATCCAGGTGGCCCAAAATGGTTACGGGTCCAAACCTAGGTAGGAAAACCCTAACCGGTCTCCATATGTTTTTGCAGCCGCCCCCCATCTAGGCCATTGGATCAAAGGGACATCAGACGGCCCAGATCGTTTGCTCGCGGAAGCCCTAGATCCCCATCAGCTAATGATCCCGCGCCGCCAAGAAGCTGAGCCGTCAGATCACAATCTCGATCTGACGGCCCGGATGCCACGAGACGCAACACGCGCCCACGCGCGACGCCTCAGATCCCCACTCGCGCGCGTGAAGCCCAGGCCCGCCCCTCCAGATTTATCCGAGCACTCACCACATCTCCTCCGCCCGTTCCAACGGTCGATCCGTCATCCACGTCGACCGTCGTACAATATGCAACAAAGAAAAGAGAGTCAGCAACAAATAAAGAGAAAAACAAAAAAATCGAAAACAAAAAGAAAAGAGAAGCAAGGACGAAATCAGCAACGGAATGGCAGAGAATGACAGAGCCTTGCATGAATCCGGCCAAAAACACAATACGAACCAATGAGCCTTTTTCATCTTATTAACTAAAATGTAAAAAGCCTCGATTTTTCGGCTATAAAACCGAATCGACGGCTTCATTGTAAGGGATTCGTGAAACTCCCAAGAAAAAGCACGAAGAGCAATCAAAACCAGAATCATTCAGGTAAACAATCCATCTTATTGCATGTTCTAAATAAATAAAAAAGGGGAGTCTTTTACCTTCTGGTTTTTCCGAGTCCGTCTCCTCCTCTTCGTCGAGAATAAACCCAGCCTTAACGGCTTTGAGCGGTGACTCGGCCAAGACGGAGAGACCCCTTTTTCTTCCTCTTTCGCGTCGTTTCGTTTCGGGGGGTAAAAATAGGGTTTTCAGGTTGTTTTTTTTAGTACAAAGGTGAGGCGTTCTGGTTTCGGGGAGTGAAAGGTCATCTTTTTTGGGTCTCTTTAAGGTTTGGTTCACTGGTCAGAGGGGATAGAGTCCACCGGACGGTGACTAGCACCGGCCGGCGTCCGAGGTCGAGAGAAAGGTGAGGTTTTTTAGAGGCGGCTAGGGTTTAGGTTAAGCAAAAGAGAGGGCCGCGGGAAGTTTAGGTGATATAAATAAGCGTTCTAGGTTTTTTTTTGGGTAAATAGCGAGTCCAGTCCCTCCGCGTCGGGGTATTAACGCAGTAAGGGTCGCCGCATGGTCATATTACATCTTAGGTCCCTCGTAGTCTGAGTCGGTTCGTCTTTTAGTCCCCAGATCGAGTTCTTTAGGGGTTATTTACGTGTTCGGTCCTTCCCTTTTTTACCCGTGTTCAATAGGGTCTTTACAGTTTAGAGTCTTTGTTTTTTTCTTTCTAATTTCAGCCTCTGTTTTTACATTTATTTCATTTTGGTCACCATTCGAATGCAATATAATTTAATGTTTTAATGCCCTTTCGTATATACTACTGTATGTTTCCGTTATGTGTTAGTAATGGCATAATGGATCGAATATATATATATGCATGTTTGTCCGTTTTTTAGTTTAGTGGGTCCCGCATGTTTAATCACCGTTAGATCGAATATATGTTTTTTTTGGGGTTTCCTCATGTGATCTAAAATGCTTAGAATTACTAGTTTCATGTTAGTCTCGGGTAAATGGAAAACGAATCGAATATGTTTTGCCATGATAATCTTTTAATTCGGTACATTTAAAATGGGCTTTGTGTTCTTTTAAAAATAGGAATGCCTTAAAATGGGCCTTTGGGCCTTAAGAGTTAATTTAATTAATTAATTTGGGCCTTTTCTCCTATGTGTTATTTTGAATGGCATGCATGTATATATATTTGTTTTTCATACGGCCCAACATGTGAGTATGCTAACCGGACCTAAAAATCAAACACGAGAAGGGTATTAATTAACCCCGGTATCCGAAAACGACAGTCCTAACTTAATGGATGTCTATCGGATACTCGGGCTAATTTTCACCGCCTCCAGGTAAGCGAAAGCATAAAAAAGGAAATAGCACGCATCATCCCTTATTTGCCCGCATCATGCATAAAGGTGACGTACGGGATCCGAACCCTAAACTAACACAGCAGTCAGCCTTATTTGATGTCGGTTTAGTCTATGGTCCGGTGTACCGTCATCCTTTTTAATTAAATGATTAATTAATTCCAATGCCACTATTCGATAAAGCCCGTGTTATTTAAATTATATTTTCATTTGAGAACAATTATTAAATTCACTTTGATTTTTAAATAATTCCTATCGATCGAAAGACAACAAGCAATTTGGTACCGATTTCCGGGCGTGATGGGGGTGCTAATCCTACCCCACGCGTAACCAACTCCCGAACCCGTTTTAAAATAAATCTCTGGTTTTATGGTGTCCGGCCTACCTCAGTGGCCGGTGGCGACTCCAAATTTTCACAAGTTTTCCAAAACATGAATTTCTCCCCTTTCTTTAAAATAAAACCCTTTTTCAAAAAGAAAATAGTGATAAGGCCCACACTTAACGGTTTCGGAGAAAAACCTTATCACAGCTTGGCGACTCCGCTGGGGATAAAATTTTTGTTTTTTTACAAAACAAAAAATGAGAGTTAAGCCAATAAAACGCTTGTTGCCATTTGATCGATAGAAAATATTTAAAGAGCGAAGTGAAGTTAGTAAGTTTGTCCTTTTATGAAAATTTGACTTGAATCGTACGGACTTTAAGAGTTAGTGGCATTCGAATTAATTTTCCAGATAATTATTAAGGAAGTCACCGACATGTGTTGCATCATTTTCATCAAGCTCTATACCCGAGCTACCCTTTTTTAACTGAGAGTGAAACGCCCATACCCACGTGAGTATCCCTCCACGGGTCGGTAATTCACTTTCGGAATCCACGCCTTTTGACACGTGAGCAGCCCTCCACGTCATTAGGTCGTGCTTTCCCTCGAACTGAAACCAGTTCGCAAGCCTGTAATGGGCCAGAATTGGGGTTCTTATTGTCTTAGTAGGTGATAAGATAGGTCCGGGTACCGTTTGCTAGAACCCAACTCATGAGTGAGAATATAAGAAGCCTACCCCGTTAGAGCCATGCGGATATCCCTAGAGTTTAGAGTGTCTAGGTTTTTGCTTGCTAATTGCTTGTTTCTACGCTTCTTTTTTCGTTAATGTTTGAATTTCATTTCTTGCCTTGATTTATGTTTATCATGTGACTAACGCCTTTGCTTTTCTTCCCCTCTTATTTTGCATATTTCATCATTGCATAAAGAGCACATTGAGTTGGAAATAGTCTGAAATTAAAGACTTGATTAGTGAGAAATGTGGTATGTAACGATAAATGAGAAAGACCTCGACGAAAATATAGCCATGAGGAGAGCAACTACATGGTTAGGGTTCCAAGACAAGAAAGACTTTCAAAAAAAAGACAAAAGAGCCACCTCACTTATTTGTCAGATGTCCCAGGCAAGTGATCATTACTTCGAATTTTGGAGTTCAACCTACATTTGTTCCACGGTTGGCAGCTTTGGTTTGACTATAACAGTTGGGAAATACCGAGTCTTGCAAGGAAATTAGCGAGAACCACACCGAACAGCAACCAAGCTTTCCGGGGCAAGATCGGAAGTTTCTCGGGCACTCTGCCATCTTGAGTCGACAATCAAGTCTCAACCTAGAACAAGAAAAACATTTCAAGCCGGAGGAATTCCGACATCAACTCCGATAAGCTTTGAAGGTTAGGCTGAGTGGGACTCTTTCAAAGAGTAAGTCAAGAGTACCAAGTATCGACAGGGGATCAATCATAAGTCGTCGCCTATACCACTTGGGGGCAGGATCGAGAGTTGGCCTACTTGTTAACGAGGATATGAGAGAACGCCCGATTCCTAGCAAAAGATCATTTCAAGAAAGAAGAAGGGATTGAGTGAGTCTTGAAGAAAATCGTCGGCCTAGACGCTAGCTTAAGAACTGAATGTAGTGGGTTTTATCCGATCATTGTAACGGACCAAGGTTCCCATTGATGAGTTGTTTAACGAGGATATTTGTCGAACGCAGTGTTGCTCTTTGCATTTCAATTATGCATTTTGTTTAATTACCTTTAGCCATGCATTTCTGTTGTACATGTGACACATTGTATACATGAAATGCACCTTTGCATTCAATTATACATTTTGATTAACCATATGTTGTACATGTGACACATTGCATTCATGAAATTAATGTTCAATGCACCTTTGCATTCAATTACATTTTGATTAATTACTCTTGACATTTATGAATTAATGCACCTTTGTATTCAATTACATTTTGATTGATTACTTTTAACCATATGTTGTCCATACGACACATTGCATTTATGCACCTTTGCATTCAATTACATTTTGATTAATTACTCTTAACCATATGTTGTCCACACGACACATTGTATTTATGCACCTTTGCAATCCATTATACATTTTGTATGATTACCTTTAATCATATGTTTCTGTTGTACATACGACACATTCATCCATCCATTCATTCATTCATTCATTCTTTCATTCATTAAACAAATAAAATTAATGTTTTATACATCTTTGCATTCAATTGTACATATCTGTTTGATTACCTTTAATCACCTATTCATGTTGTGCATACAACACATTACATGCATTCATTCTTAAAAATGAATAAATGGAGGAAAGCTTTGCCAAGCCAGAGGCTGATTTGAGAGGTCAGATGGAACGAACTCAGCAAGAATTAAGGGGCACCATCATCAAGCCCCAACAAGATATGATGAAAGGAATACCCTAACTGTTACGGACCGGTCTGAAAGGAGGGAGTGTTGCTCAAGAACCGGGAGACCACTCGGCCACCCCAATCTTTAAGAATCCTCTTATTATCGGCCCCACGTCCAACCCACCCCAAGGGGCATCTTCTGCTCATCAAGACGAAACCTTGGCTCAAAGCTCAGCCTAGTATGACGTTCGGATACATTACATCGCTTCATGGAAGAAGAAGCGATGTTTGAGCAAGTCTGACAGAAATGTTGGTACAACGTGCTTAAACGCGGTAAAGTTTAAGACAATGGATAATTCAAATGTCCATCGAAAATCCATTTTTGCGAATGGTCAAAGGAAAATAAATCCTTTGCAAAAATCCAATTCTCATTATTGGTGAAAACTGATTGTACCCAGGGGAATAGTACAACTAGCCCGGAGCAAACGGCTACCGGTAAAGGCGATTCAAATCCGTTAATCCCTGTGCATTTGGGAAAAATGCAAGTCTCGGTTCAAGAAAAGTGAATTGGAGACATTACATCGCTTCATGAAAGAAGAAGCGATGTTTGAACAAGTTCGATAGAAATGCCAGCACAACGTGCTTAAACGCGATAAAGTTTAAGACAATGGATAATTCAAATGTCCATCAAAAATCCATTTTTACGAATGGTCGAAGGAAAATAAATCATTTGCAAAAATCCAATTCTCATTATTGGTGAAAACTGATTGTACCTAGAGGAATGGTACAACTAGCCCGGAGCAAACGGCTACCGGGAAAAGGCAATTCAAATCCGTTGATCCCTGTGCATTTGGGAAAAATGCAAAAGAAATAAGCTGAGCTGTAGATTTTTTTATCATAACGAGATTTTCGTTTTGTTATTTAAAAAATGTTTTGGTATTCATTGATTCTTTAAACATTTCATTTATTATTATAAGCTTACTCTTGTTTTCCTATTACACATGTATATACTTTTTGTAAGATTAACTTTAATTCAATTTAAAAAGATTTTTTTTCCTGAAAAGCCGGATGTTGTGAGGATACTAAATATGAAAACCCTATGTTCTACTTAGGCCAAGGGAGGAATGACAATGAGTGTTCAGGAATAATGGGCCACTCCCATTGAGTGAATTTTTCCTCTCGAGCATTGTCGTTCAAGGTCCTTGAATGAAGTGATAACCCTAAAACTTCTACCACATGAAGACCAATTTTGATATCCATGTATGGGAGGACATTTGGCATTCCTTCAATTCCATTCACATAGAAAGAAAATGAAAAAAAACATTGTTGTCCCCGTTTGAGCCTGTTAAACCTTTTTTTTCTTTTGATTGAACCCAAATCAAGGATCACCCCTACACTGGGGGCAAATGAGATATAAAGCTATGGACAAATAAATGACATTGGATTCTGATTATGCTATGAGGATGATGTCTTGTGAACTAAGTGGATTAAAAGAGAACAGTTTCATTGGATAAACTTTCAGTTTGAGCAGCAAAAACATCAAAAGGAAACAGCGAAAGAAAAGTTGATGCTCAAAGAGCTACCCCAAATCAGGTCAAAAGTTACCGACATAAAAGTTGAAGAAATTAAAAGCAAAAGCACTAAAGTGAAAAGTGCAATTTTGTAAAAGGGGAAAATCGGACGAAGAAAAGGGACAAGAGGATTCCCTATGAATCTCTGCTTAGATGAGGCTCGAAAGGTTGATTCACCTTTGATCAAAAGTCTACACTAATACAATGCGAAGGTGCAAATGGATCCGAAACTACACTTGATGAAAGGAAATGAACTCTAGGGGTGAAAACCCCAAAAAAGGGGGCAGTCTAGAGAGATCTAAAGAAAAAAGAAAAGAGATAACATTTCGTTGGAGCATAATTGCGACTTCAGAGTGGAAGAATTGATCCTTGGTTTCACCACCCTCAAACACTTGTTTGGGCCTATTTACCCTTTCTTTCGTACCCGTGATCCTTAGCCTACATTACAAGCCATAAAAGACCATTTGGACCATACACTGATGGATGAATTTGTCTTCAGATCATATCCCGCATGTCAGGGTTAACCTTTATTCAAGGATTGACACACTTCTAATGCCCGATTGAGACCAGAAAAGAGGGAAGGATGGGGCTTGGTGAGTTAGTGAGCTAAAGAGAGCCACTTTTAATCGGGTAGACACTAGGAATGGGAGTCGCTCCTCTCAGAAGCCTAATAGCCCAGAAAAGATTTCATATTTGCATTCCTGCAACATTCGGAAAATGTCACTCGGGTTGACCCGTTTTTTTTCAAGGACCCAAAACTTGATTTTCTTAAATATCTCTTGTCGTGATTCTTTAAAATGTATACATATACATAATGAATTTATTTTTATCTTCACAAGTCTCCTATATTGGAATGAACAAGCGGACTGACCATGGCTCGAGGTAAAGTCGTCAGTACCTAGAGGGGCACTAAAAAACAAAGTTCAAGGACTAGTCGAGAACGGTCTTTTGAAGTTTTGAAAAGAAAGAATGGTGAGCAACGACAAACGAGAGCTAAGTTTGTCAGGACATGTGTCTGAGGAGTGGTTGTAGTCCCAAGATGGTGACCACCGGCCTCGAAGAATGAAAACAAACTAAATTCATGCATCTTTGCATCATGAAGTATGCTCATGCATCATTGATAGTTAGACATCCCTATGTTAGGAGCATGCTAACTCATACCATCATAGCATTTGTTTATTTTTGAACAGGTATTTGAAGATTGATAAAGGGGTGGATCTACGGCTCTACGAGAAGAGAAATAGATCTCAAGAATCCTTTGACTGGTATCAAGGTTCTTAATCCCTGAATTTTTTTTTTATCCTTTCTGAAGGACTTTTTCTCAAAACATGATTTCTCAATTTTTATCCTTCCTAAAGGAT